>JAPZDZ010000005.1:18570833-18584948 GCA_029783805.1 Acanthurus tennentii
AATACAGAATATCAAAATAAAACTAAAATATTTGACCTAATATGAGTAAATGATCATTTATCCACTGTATATTACGTATTTGTGTCTTTGATCTATTAGCAAGGAGTAAATTTTAAACTGTAGGTTTTAGAGCAAAATCTTCTCAAAAAGATTAATCACTCTTAACTAACTGGAGAAAGCCTTTAATTATCGAGTCACATCTACCCAAACTTTTAATGAACAGTTGTCAGCAAAGGAGCAGTGACACATATCTTGTGGCTTAAACATGTAGCAAAGACATCAGCTGACAAGTGTTACCTTAAAAACAAAAAAACAGCACAATATCAGTGAAAATAAAAACAATGCTCTATAGACAAAACTAATTATTATAATTTAATTAGGTGGATACAAAAGAAAACTGGGTTGTATACATCTTGAAACACTATCTCATCTTCTTATTATCCAAACAAGCTGTCTGGAGCTGATTACAGGGACTTGATGCAAGATAATAAAGATGGACTTTCATTCTTCACAGTCACAGCAGAACCTGTAAAGCCATCCTGCATGTGGAAGATGTTTAGACTAGAGAGCGCTCAAAGAGAGTGAAAACAAAGGAAAGAAGACTGGAGGACACGTTATATAAATAGAGTGACAAAGAAATGTGATAATTTGTCACATGGTAGCTGTGTCCTGACATCCAGCAGTGAACAGTATGTGCTAACAGTGATCCAAAGCAGCCCTGCACAACTTCAAAGGACACCTGATGCCGCCGCAAGTAAAGTAGCCATAAGACTGGGATTAAGTAAACACCGGCACCCTCACCGGAGTGGGGGCTCATCCAAACAGAAATGGAACAAGTCAACCCAGCAGCACTGTTCTCCAAAGAAAACACTGACAGCGTAATAAGTATCCACTCAAAAGGGGCCTGTCCACATTAGCAAGTAAAGAAAGCTGATGGGACAACTCAACCCGGCCACACTCTCCTCTAAAAGGATACCGCTGACAACATAATAAGTATTCTCGGAACCTCGTCGGAGGCAGTTTGAAATGGGATGCATCCCGAGTTTATCTAATGGAGGCAGATATGGCTCACACATGATGCTATACATTCAGTGTGATACACGGCCAGCACTCGGGGCAATTACAGAAGATTTTATTACAACCATTTTCTTGTCCATCACCCTACTGGAGCGCACTATATATGCTGCCAATGGATTTCATACAAAGAGTCCTCATTTTGAACAGACGGTGAACTGCACACATCGTGGCCTCCGAGAACAATTAAACAAGTGCTGTGTGTCGTTGCTTAGCTTCTACCTGACTAATGCGATCTATGTCCAGTTACAGATAAGTACAGGTGCATGTACTTCTAATGTAACTGTTAACTGGCCCATGAGTCACTTTGTTCTGGCTTTGGGTTGCAAAGTATAGAAAAACTGGCTTTCAGATGCACTTAAGCATGTTTAAATGTCAGTCTCTCTTATATTTGAAATTCCTTGGGTTAGTTGTTTTATGGTCTCTGTTGTAATTAGTTAGTGTACAGATGCAATAACAGAGTTAGTGTGGCAGTTGTTGGTCTTTGGTGCACAGACTGTGCAGGCGTCTCCAAGTGCATCCTGCTATTTCTTTCAGGTAACAGTGCAAAGTGCAAAAGGGCTGACTGATGTGGAGTGTAATTGAGAGGGTGTCTTGATTAATAAATACACCTTCAGTCAGTTGCATGGTTATATTGCATGAGAACAGTTGTACCAGTCACTGTGACACAGCAAAACGCTGGTTCATCAAAGAGGCTTTTCAGTAATTCAGTGTTTCCTGCAATAAACAGGCAAGAATTACAGGTTGTGTGTGTTACCAAAGAATGTGACAATCTGAGAACCAAATAGTTGCCTGCAGCAGCCCCTTTATCCAGAGCACTGTTTTACCATAAACCACTAAAACACTGAAGCCTGTCCCTGTTTCATCCATTAATCCAGCAAGTCAGAGCCAATATGTGGGTCAGCAAGTACACTCCTTTGTGTTTAATACCTGTTACAGTAACAGAATGTGTTTAGTAAAAATGTGAAACATGTTTTACTCACCATACTCAATTAAAAAACAGAAAGAATTACAGGTCTGTTTACAGATAATCCCTTTGGCTGCAGATGTTGACCACTTTGATGCTTTTATTCCTGGTTCTGTTTATTGAGGAACAAACAAAAAATATGCAGTAAACAACATATGTACCAGATGAGACAGGAAAAGATTCATTCACATTTGGCAATAAATCTGCTTTGAGTTCAGAAATAGTTGTCTAAAGTGTGAAAGGAAACTAACATCCCTCAATAGACACCTTTGTGGAAGTTTTTACCGAGCATTTTATGAAGTGTCAGGTTGACAGCATCTGACAAAGTGACAAAGTGACAAAGTGAGTGCTTTCGGACTGACAAGAAAACGTGGTAAGAGAGACTTATTCTCACCTGTGCTGACACTCGTCTTGTCAGTGTTGTCAGCTTTGGTGACACTTGTCTGACAGAAAATGAGGCTTTTATCGGAACCTTCAGCTCCCTGGAATTGAAGACAAAAGCGAAACCTGAATGTCATGACAAACCTTAATGTTGCCGTTGGTTACAGACCCTGCAGCTATGCTGTAAAATATGACTTTTTGTTTCAACTCAGCAACGTGAAGTCACCATGAACATTAAAAAAGTTACATTCTCCATAATGGCACTTTTTCATTGCTGTTTGCGTTACTGCCACAGGGAGTTCTAAGTCTCAGATGAAACTCTGTAGCAAAACAGATTTACTACATGTCGTCACCCACCTGATGAATTAGTGGCTGCATTGTTAATAGGGACGTGAAAACAATTTCTGAAAACAATTACTGAACAATTGACTTTGTCATCATACTGATTAGCTTTGTATTAATTTTTTTTGGTCTGCATTTCGACTGTTGTCAGACTATTTATGATTTGATGTTAAGTTAAGGTTTCTGGGGCAAAACCTGTAAAAATACACACTTGGTAATGTGTGTCTTTTTAGAAAGTGAGGTGGCAACTAAGGGTCATTAACTTGTTTTGTGTGGAAGACGTCTATGAAAAATAGGACATGAATTTAATGTGAGAGGATCATTTGTTTTTTTATCAATTTGTAGTTCTTCATTTTTTAAGCCCCATACTTGTCGTTGCTTATGCTGGACTCTGTTGAGTTACTCAGTGGATCTAAAACATTTTTAGGGCTATAACCATTATTTAGAAATAAAATGTAATTCACACACAGTTTGATATGAAATCTTCAGCAGATGGACCACAATATCATAGATTGCAATAAAAGCCAATGGCTTTACTTTAGTTTTTGTCCATAAAAACAATAAGAATTTTGTCTTCATTGTACCAAAATACTAATAAGCCCCAACTAATTCCTCTCTGCTAACAGAAGCAGCTTGTACATCCAAGCCCTGTCAACAACCCTCCAGAAATGCCAGTACAGGCCTTTCAAAACACCTGCTTCGTCAAATCTAACTGCCTTTCCTCCAAACACGACTGTTAATTCTATTTGAGCTCATGAGTCATCCAAGATCTGCAGGAAATACACTGTATGCATTCATTGTAATATTGCTTTGACAGCAGCGGATGGATATCCTGCACGTTACGATGCAAAGATCAATCCTTCAAACCCACGACTGCTGAGCACTCTCTGGAGAGCGCAGCATTATCTTTTAGGAGATAAGCTAATGTTGGCATGTTGGCACTCTGCAGGTTAATAATGCAGTTCAAAGTGGGAGAGAGCAGTGGAGGCTGGATGCCAGGGCATGCAAATGTGGCACACACGATAAACAGGGGAAATTGCTAGTACTGTGATAAACTGCTGCAAGAGAACAGGGTTTTTTTCTTGTAACCCTTTTGGAATAATCTAATAATGTCCCTCTTTTCCATTATCTTATTTAATTTCAAGATTTCAACCCCCCACAGAAGAGGGGGAAAAAGGCTAACAGGGCGTGTGTTTGTGCATCCAGCTAACTTAATTAAGGCGCTGGGTTTTAGTCCTTTCTGTCACGATTGCTCAGCTCATTGATTTGGCTCACGAGTCCAGCACAGAGAAAACTTTCAGTTAGACTTAAGTGATTTGTATCATATCAATACTGTAGAAGAAAGTGAACATCCATTGAAAAATGTTTGTAAAAAGGAGCTAAATCCATGATCCATGGTACATTAGCCTCTTAACATTGTGTGCTTCAATGTGCTCATTGTCCATAATACTGCTGACAAATGCCAACCAGAACCAACTGTGCAGAACACATTGCATAAACTGTGACAATAGACGGTCCAACACTAGCCTACCGCCAACCCATTCTGTGACAGCTGATATAGTTACAAAGCAGTAAGTGTCTATACTGTTACTGAACATGCAGGCGTAAGTCCTCAGAGGCTCATAGTACTGAAAATCTAAGTAGACAGTTAATTTCAAAGGAACTGATCTGACAAAAGAAAAGATTAAAAGCATGATGGAAAGAAAACAAGAACAAGGAACAGGTGGATCCAGAGATTTCAGGTTTCAGAAATGCTTTTTAAAAGAAGAATATTATAAAAATGCAATTCAATGCAAAATATACATCAACCAACACAAATTTCGTGACACAGGGAATGTAATTCAAAGCTCTAAAAGAATGCACATCAGTGGTTTTGGATGCACAATGAAGCTTTTCCTCTGTCGCAGGTTTAACCAATGGGAGATAGCAACAATCCTTCCTCCACAGTTTAAGGTGCAGTAAGTGGATAAGGGGGATTAATGGTATCCAAGCCACAACACACCAGCCAATCCTGTTAAGCCAAGCCAGGCGCGGTGGCAGTAGTTCAGATGTATATGGCTTCAGTGATCCCTCGTGGGTCTCCTGACACTAAGGATCTCTCAGATGACTGTTATCACACCTGCATGCGTAAGCGCCATCTCCCCATTGTTTGTTCCTCCTGTGATTCTCCTGCCCTGTCTTTTTTTCTTCATCTTACTCCTCCTCTTCGTCTCAGTGCATGACCATGGAGACCTGCATATTTTTTGTTTTCTCCTCCTTGTTTTATACTTTGTTCCTACACCAAAAGTTTTGCTGTAGCTACCATTTAATCTGTGTCATTGTATATTTTGGAATTTCTTTTTGAGATTTATTGATGGTTTTTAAATAGAACTTTTTCTCCTGAATGTGACAAAATAACAGAATTTAGCTATCATCTTCCCTTTACAGACCACTAATGCTGACCGCCTGTGATAATGACTCTGGACTGTTACATCCATCCAGCTTTGTTGCTTGCACAGATGCTCGATTCATAGCACGTCTATAAAGCAAAAATAATCCTTCCTAGATTTACAGGAAAAGCCGGAACTATTTGCTTCTCACTTTTCAGTCCCTTCTTTATCTTGTGTTTTTCATTAGATTTGGCTTAAGAGTCTAACATAAGATGAAATGTGTTATTTCAGTGGATTAGGTGAAGACTTGTTACTGGAGTTGAAACAATCCCTTGTTTTGTTACAGGAAATGCCCTCCCCCCTTCTCTCTCTATGCAGAACCTGAAACAAGTGATGCAGTTCGTTTTGTATGTCTGAGCTCCATAGTGCTCGTTCGCGAGCCTGCACAATAATGCTGCTCAGGAGCATCCGAAAGGGACTAAGAGGTGTGGAAAGACTTTCAGCGGAGTCAAAGTCCTGTGACAGTGTGATAAACAGACTGCAGCTCTGAAACAACACCAACACATTTGTGCACAGAAAGAAAGCTCGAGGCATGACAGCGACGGTGGGAAAGGCTTTGATTCTTACTTTCACCACAGTGCAATCTCCATGCCAGTTGTAAGCAGCATTGCTATGGTAACAGCGGATTATCATCTATTACATAACTCGGGCTGTGCACTTAAACCCACTGGATACAGAGTCACATTGTGCAGGTTTTTTGTTGCTGGCTTGTTTAGTAATGACAGTACAGATAACACTGTATGAGTTCACTGATGTATGAATGGAAAAACAAACATATTAGTGAGTATTAAAAACACACTTCTTAACTGAGTTTTGCAAAACAATTGTTTGATTGGTTTTAGAGATAAGAATGATAAAAAAAAATCCTTATGACTACAGCTTCAATCATCTGTAGTCATGTTATATGTTATTGATGTAGCAATCAAATGTTGATTCAGCATTCAAATCTCATTGTTTTAAACCAGAATTTGCAGGTTCAGACTATTGATTACAACCCCAGTACAATGAATTCAAAAATATTTTTTTGAATGCATTGCTATCTAACAACTGCACTGGACGATAGACAACATAATGTCTTAGTCAATTGATGACACATATATGGTTATGAGGGCTCTCTCATTATAGATATACCTAAAAACTTTTTATGAAAGTCAAGATAATCTCTCACATACACACATACATACAAAAAACCCTGCAACCCTGCAAACTGGTGTCCTATTGTTTCAATTGGGCATCTTTGAAAATAAGAGCCACTCAGCCGACATGATTTACCTCCACAGATGATTAACCAAGCGCTTCAGTAACAAATTCAGGCACAGATATAAATGTGATGCATTTAGAATTAGGCAAAAATTATGTATAACATTCATGAGGATGTTTTCATGCTCATATAATTTCCTGGAAATAAACATCACTGTGTTTTCATTACCCTTAGAATGAGGGAGGGTCCTCTTCTATAGAGTCCACCACGTGAAAAAAGACAAACCAAACACTTGCTCTAAAGAGGACCTGTCAAACTTTTTTTGCAGGTTCTGGGCAGAGGGATATTCAGTTGCCTGCGATCAGTAACTTCACTGTTAGATGCCACCAAATCCCACACACTCGATTTTTACACACATATACTTTACCACTTTTAAAGGCTATTCCTCTAAACACAACTGAAAAATAGCATTACAGTAACACTAGCTAAATACAAGAGTCAGGGCGTAGTAACATGTGGGAGAGAGGAACACTGCAATTAGACTTGTCTTATCAGAGCAACAGAGATGCTATAAATGAAGTTATGAATTTATGGACAATGAAGTGATTTTAAAAGAAATAAAGCTGTTGCATAAACATCATAGCACCACTGAATTATTGAACATACATCTGTTACTAATGTGAACCAACCAAGAGCTGGAATCTGATAAGTTAAACCAGTCACGCATCAGCTTTTACAGATGTAAGTTTACAGGACAAATAAATCCATAGCCCTCTCTGTAAACCACATTGTGCTCATCTCAGTACACAGAAGGAGCCAAACAGTGAACACCTACAGGGAGTTGAAGCACGCGCTCCAGTCAACAGTGAAATTCACCAGGGTGCGTGTACCTCTTGCTTCTAATTACTATGTTCCCTGGTGAAATTTAAACTCATTTATTCCTTTTGTTCCATGAAAGAATTGTTAATGGGGAGCCCTGAGAAACATTTTGATTGTGCTTTTTAAATCAGGAACAGCAATAAAGTAGAAAACTGGTATTTGAAGCACAGCTGTACTCTGTGCAGCAACAGGTGGTTTAATTTGAGCAACCTGTTTTGTCAAAGATGTCCAGCTGATCTTGTTAGTTCCCTGTTCTCATTAACATAAGTGAGGAGTTAGTTCACTGTCAGTCTTACTTTCCCAACATTTCCCCTGTTTTTCAATTAACTGTAAAAGGTTTCTTAGATTGCACAAGTGTGTTTAAAAAAGTGTGTTTTTTCACTGCTCGTTGCACATCCCACTGTTTCCAATTATTCATATTTAAAACAAGACAAGGCTGCTCTGTGAGGCTAAACTAAGGTACACAGCTGACTACTAATATCACCATGCTAAAAAGCTGACGTGTGATGTGTAGCAGAAAATGTTTGCCAAGGCCACTACCTTCACTTGTGTGGTAGCATGCTAACATGACTAATTGGCAGTTTTAGTAGTAAACATAAAGTACATCTGAGGCTGGTGGGAATTTCTTTCTTTCTTTCTTTCTTTCTTTCTTTCTTTCTTTCTTTCTTTCTTTCTTTCTTTGCAGGTACTTTGTCATAAACCAAGGTTGTTACAGTTCATCCTGACGGACATGAATGCCTCTGACATGGTTGTCTGAGTCCTCTATTTCCATTCAGACACATTGTCTTATATTCGAATATGCAGAAATGGACCTGAGCAGAGCAGTGGCCTGTGTGGCACTCTGGGTCCACCACTGCCAGTTACCACTGCTACTCATCTCACAGCCTTATCTCACACAGAATATGTGACCATAAATGATTCTTTGCCAAATACAACGGTGGACTGTTTTGAGGAAGCAGAACTGTTGCCGGGGTAATGATTACTGCCCCCACCCTGACATTTTTTTTTTAAATCTAGGAAGTGTGACATCTACATTACACTGCAGGGAGATGACACTGGAAACCAACGTCCCACTAGGTTTAGATCACTCAGACACCTTAAGCTGAGTTTAGGGAACAATCCTGGCTTTGGTGACATACTTAAAATAAAAACACTTCCTGTCTAATGCTTAAATTCAACATCAGTTCAGTTTGACTTTGACTCTGTCTCTCTCGTGTGCAGCAGTGGAGGCAGTGAATGGCATATGAGTCAGCCAGTGACTCACTATGGATTCAACTGGCAGCCCTAAAATAAAAACTTTGTGCGATTCAGTTTCACTTTTTCCATTTTTCGTATTTTAGATTTTTGTTTTACTTGCACAGTAAAAGTCCAAGAAAACATGTCGAGAACAAGGAAGAGAAAGAGAGAGAGGAATAGTGCTAATCCCACTCATTTATATGTCTTTTATATGCACTGACAGGAAAACAGAGAGAGAGAAAGAGGGAGATGGCATGTGACACAGACCAAAGCTTTGGATGTTGTGGTTTGAGTGTGTATGTGAGTGTGAGAGTGGCCACTGCAGAGAAAACAAGAAAAAAAAGTGCTGACACGAATGCAAACATTGTTTTATTTAACATTTAATAATCAGATTCAAGTGTTTTGCACAAGTAATTAATTACTTTTGAGCACAAGTGCATCCTGTCAATGATAATATTCATATTCATGGAGGAGGATTGTTTGCTGTTGCAGTAACCTGCACTGTTACAACCTTTGTCCTTGTGTAAAATCCTATGTGTTTGCTAAGTGATGTTAGTTTAGTCTTTGAGAGCTAAAAGAAGTTTTTTACCTCTTAATCAATAAATGTAAACTTTTCAATCTGTAAATGATAAAAGTTATCTCTGACTTAAAAGCAAAAATGCATCATATTTTTATAACTGCGTATCTTAAATATACATCTGTACATTTTTTAGATTCACTCTGGATTAGATGAATTTATTGTCTTTGCCTCTGTTGTTTCTGATGACACATAATCACAGATCAATCACCATAAATTCTTCAAACTTTTGCTTCTATCTGGAGACACCGCAGAGAACTTCTTGAAATAAGACTCATAAACCACATTTTCATCACGATAACTTCATTCCAAAAGCATTTCTCTGCAATTACTACAGTGCAAAATCACAACAGCTATAACAATAAAATAAACACACAGGATTTGCTAAAGTACATATTTTGATAGCGCTTCTCTCATAGAGATAATTAAACTGCTCCTCCACGTGACCATCCTGAAAGTCGCTCACTGCTTGTTTGTTTGTTTGTTTGTTTTTTGTTCAGAGTGAGGAGTCATGAACACAGGTTCTCCTCAGCAGGGTGAATGAGCCCAGCAGAAGAATGGCGAACTACATCCTGTCATGGTGAGGCTGTTTGCTAATTGTTTCCCGGAGAACAGTGGCACACCAGACAGCCAGACCTAATTAGGACTTTTCAGACAATTCAACCTGCCAGATTGTTCCGACCCATTCTGTGAGCGGAGGCACACGATGACTTTGAAATGATCTTATCAGACATGCAGAGTCATACACTTGTATAAATGTCAAATGATGTTACGTAACAATCTGATGGTGGACTGCATGAAGATTTTGGTAATAACTGGTTTATTTAATAGAAATAGTTTTTTTCTTTGAAGATATATAACAAATATTTTATTCTTGTTTGAAGTGGATTATATAAAATATCTTTTTTGTCTTTTTTGCCTGTTCTGCTTCGATCTGATCTCATATTAAACCTCCTTCTGCATATCTAATAATGCAAATTCATGCAACTGTAGAATAAATAAATATAACTTGCATATTACTATTTTCACCTCTAAATATTAAGTGTTTTAGTCTGACTCTTAACTGACTTTGGCACTCAGTAAACATTAACAAGCAGCCTGTAAGCCACAGAGACACAGCAAGCCGTATGCCAGCTGTTGTGTGCCATCCTGCAGCATGTCCTTTGAAGTGCTAAAGCCAACCAGGCTACACGAAGAATGAGCCAAGACAGACTGAGGATGCCAAATGGAATACTACCATCACGTCAGTGCCCCAACAATAAACATTAATTTATCTCTGACACAGGGGGATATATTGCATCACATGTCTGACCACAATTTTTTTTTCCTCAAGGACTGTGACTATTAGAAAGGGCACACACACACACACACACACACACACACGTCTGGTGAGCGTACGAGACTGGCATGTTCAGAGGAAATAGCAGTAGGCACAGCGGTCTCCACAACACAACAGGACCTCTCTTTTCAATTTCCTGCTCCAGTTTCCATTCCCGCTTTATTTCGTGCAGGGACCTATGAAGTGGGAATCACAAAGCAAGAATGCAGCATTTAGCCGATATGGCACCACAGAGCACCAAACAAGGAAATTGATTCTGTCAAAGGCAATATTAGTGATAATGATCTCAATAAAAACATAGGCTGATTTCAAACAGGGTTAGCAGCATTACCACAGGAGATTTTAAGTCTAACACAGCAGTGGTCTCTAACTGGCTTTAAAACAAATGCTGTACAGCTAAAGTGTAATACCAGCTGGTTACCTGATGTGTATTTTATTTCCTTAAACAAACTGAAACTTGTCTTTTGTAGTTTGACATTAGACTTGGTGTAAGAAGTGTTGATGTGCAATTTTTTTTTCAGTTTGATTTGGTAGGCAAACGGCTTACGTCTGGGTGGCAGATGTCTTCACATCCTGAGCTGATGGTGTTCTGTTTTCTAAGTTATATCAAATAAGTTGTGTCTGTGCTGTCAGTGAGGCCCTTTTCTAGACTAACATGTTGTTTTACATCAATTAAGATTTTAGATTTAAATTTATAGCAGCAAATATTTGTTTTTAATAATATTTCATAATAATAATTCATATTGTCATGAAATGACAGCCTGAGAAGAATGTAAAAATGTTGCTTGTAGGAATGAACCTAAACAGAGTTATTATTTGAATCTGCAGCTCCCCATTTAGCTTTCCGGAGCTTCAGAGGGAACTTAAGCTCATTGTTATTACGTTAAGCAACCAAAGGACAGACAAACGCAGTAAGCAGACAGCTGATTTTGCAGCGAAAGAGACTTGTTTCCTCCTGGACTCAGTGGAGACCAAAAACAGACCTATACATGACTGAATATTGGGATAACATTCAGCAGGAAATCAAAAATATGATTTTAAAGGTAATATTATGTTTTGAATGAAATCTTGGGACTGACACTTTTAGTTTCTAGTTACCTTACAAATTTATATACAATATAAACACCTAGCTTATGAAATCTGATCTTTTTATATGCACAAAGCTGCCTAGCAGTTTTTAGAAATGCAGCTTAATTGATTTGACAACTGAAATAAAATTAATAGGCAGTTATTTTGATAATTGTTTTTGTTTGGCAAAAAGATCTCATAGTCAAGAAATTGATGCTTTTGTAACTCACATGGAGTTTCTAAGCTTGCTTTTGTGGAGAAGTGCAATTCTCTTCCCTGCCAGAGGGTGGCGCGTTCGCTATAGGGAGATTCTCAGCCTGTATTCACTCTTTTCAGGTGAAGACGTTGCCGCGAGAGCACACAATGAGCCTCTGAGGACTCCCGGTACGGAAATACACTCTAAGAGCCAGAAATTCATAAAAAAAAATCCTCTTGTACCAACTGTTAATATGTTGTTTGTTATCAGGGTGAAACACTGTGTAAAGCTTGAAGTGGAATGAGACGCTGCTGTTAGCGGGCTTTAGCTCCGGTAAGAAATGCTAATGCTGACGCTAATGCGAGCGCCATATTGACTCATCTAACTCCTTGAAGGTCATAACAGGCATTGTAAAGGTGTTACCATGGACTTTTGGTGACTCTTCTAAAAAAACACTTCTCACAATTGAAATAATTGTTACATACCAAACAATCATCATTTGAATCAAGGGACTAATCAGCAAATTTATACATAATGAAAATAATCAACAGCTGAAGTTTCAAATCAAGCTTACCAAACTTGTACATTAAAGCCCTGCATACAAGCAGTGTGAGCATGTGTGTGTGTGTATGAGTGAAAGATAGATATAGAAGAGGGGGATTTAGAGAGAGTATGTGCTTCACTTAGGAGACTCATAAAAGTAACACACAACATCATGTTCACCAACCTGGATTTCCACATGTAAGGTTGCCACGGGAAGCAGACACAACAACACCCAACAACTATTTATTACTTTAATTCTTTACAGATGAAATACAAGTGAATAGTTTGTTTTACGGTCACAACTGAAATTTTTCCAATGTAATTCAAAAATGGGAGTCATGCTCACAGTGTCATCTTGGAGCTGAAATTAATCATATCAGATATTACAGTAGTTTAAACTAACTGAGTTTCAAACTTTGTTCAAGTTCTGATTCAGAGATATTCAACTATAAATGTAGAAAATTTGTGATAATTTTCTAAAATGGACTTAGAAAGAATGACACCAGGTTTAACCTTTAGATTTGTGTTGCAGAAGGTGCTGGCTCCAGCAGCCTTGACTCAGCTGGAAACATTCTTGAAGTATCACATTGCTATTACTGGAATGAAAATACTCCCCCTCCATTTTGGGAGGCTCCAATTCCAGCGTTTCATCCCACATGATTCTTTAACAATAATGTTTTCCCGGTCTTATATTTCAACTAGGAGGATCTCAGCCTCTTTCCTGGAAAGAGAGCAAAAGTGAAAAAAAAATGCCCCCTAATCTCAAAAAACAAGTATGGCTTTTTTAAAACGTGTTGTAAGCATTAATCGTACATCAGACTGGATTGGAATGATGGAAAAGGAGCTAAATATCTAAATTTATAATATAAAAAGCAGTCACATGCAGCATAGCAATAACAAACTGACACTTCAGAGCAAAGTTCTATTTTCTTTGCTTTGAAAAACTCTTGATGAGAGCAAATGTTCCATCTTGTGCCCATAAAGCAGAGGGCCTACCAGGGAGCAAAGATGGCATGCAGCAGTTTGCAATCACCATCACTCTGCTTCCATGACACAAAGGGGAGAGCTCCACCCAGCAAGCCTTTGATTAAAAGTGGAACATCAAATCTCATCTTTGTGTCGATGTAGCATGGAGAGGTTGTGCCAGCAGCAGGTGTGTAATACATAGCATATGTTTGTTTGTGCATAGGAGGTTGTCATGGACACGGATTAAGAACAGTGTCTTCAAGTAGCCAGAGGCATATAATGATATACATTGTGATAAAACGTAAATGTAATGTAAATTAGTTGTTTTATGTTGGAGGCCTTGAGTGTACCATCGTTCAATTGCATCTATTATGAGTGAACCCATAATTAAATTCAGAAATCACTAAAAAATAATTCACATAAAGAAATAAACTAGGGTGGAAATTAAAGTTGCTAAAGCAATCCATAACAATATGTTTTCTTGCCACATATTATTGGTACATTTAGCTAATTATTGTACCGTGTTTGACAGACATTTAAAGACTTTTATTTAAATTAAAATGATATCATTTGTCTCTGGAGGTGTTCAGCTCTAATTTATTTTTGGTTAAATGATCGACTCTGAACTTTAAAGCTCCAAATTTAAGTAAAGTGTATTTTTTCAGGGCTGCACGGTGGCTTGGTGGATAGCAGCAGTGCCTCACAGCTAGAAGGTCCCTGGTTCGCGTCCCGGTTCTGTGTGGAGTTTGCATGTTCTCCCTGTGCAGCGTGGGTTCTCACCGGGTACTCTGGCTTCCTCCCACAGTCAAAAAACATGCTGAGGTTAATTGATTATTCTAAAAATTGCCCGTAGGTGTGAGTGTGAGCGTGCTTGGTTGTTTGTCTATATGTGCCCTGCGATGGACTGGCAACCTGTC
>JAPZDZ010000005.1:18590064-18600518 GCA_029783805.1 Acanthurus tennentii
TTTATTCATGATTAAGAGACATGGTTGTGATACTATTCTCTGCTAACCTTCTAATTTAAACAGATGGATTTCTTGTCAGTCCACATTGAATATAACTGTGACTCTGAAGCAAATTTTGCAAAAGAGCTGAGCAGCTTACAGGTACCATGAACAGGTACCACTTTTCTTTAAATATATATATATATAGATGTGTGTGTGTGTGTGTGTGTGTGTATGTGTGTGTGTGTGTGTGCGCGTGTATGTGTGTGTGTGTTTATGTATATATTTAATTTTAATAATATGATTTTAACATTTAATTGTAGCTTGTAACTTCCCTTAGGGGGTTCAGTGTTAGCGTTAGGGGTTGGGGTCAGGGGTTTAGAGGAAGCTGACGAATGACCTTTTTTTGCCCTTTTGTATAATGCTCTTCATATGACACAGCATTTTTAGGATTTATTTTAATGAGTAAACAGAGTATGACTAAGCATCAAGGCTAACCTGCTGTAAATTGCAATATAAACTTCATAAACTTTTACAGCACTATAACCATGAGTGTCTTATCACATAGCATTGCTTGGTACAAGATTTCTCTGTATCATGCTGGTCTCTGTATCATTTATTTAATTATTGATTTATTATTAAATATTGTTCATTTCAATCTGTCATCAACAAGACAAATTTCCTGTCCATTGAAGCTGTTATCCAGCTAGTTTTGCAATCATGCAATGTGCATGTAATCATTATCCTTCAATCATGTCAAAGGGAGATATTTTACCTAAGGCAAAAATGCGGACTTGGTTTGACAAAGTCAGGTAATCACCAGTCAGCAGATGACATTCATAGGCAGTTTGGATGATTTAGGGGTGTTTTGCAGACTGACTGAGATATTGACATTTCCAGAGCATGATTAAAAACTTCATTCATTTGAGTTTATACATAACAACAAAAACATTGTTAAGGCATCTGATCAAAGGCCTACACTTTACAACAAATACGCTTCTATTTTCTATGTGTAATTTTTCTGTCTAAAGGTTATTTACTTTAAATGTGTTTTGCCTAAATACAAAAAAAAAAAAATCTGTCTGATCTGTGCTAAACTTGGCTGGACCTTAGTATAGCATGAAGCATGAATTGAATGAACAGATGTTACACAGACTGGCCAGTTATGTGATTGAAAAAGCGATTAAATGTTTTAAATAGATTGATGGGACTGAAATATGAAGTATCTTGTTACTTTTCAAACTTAGAGCTTTTTTATGCAAAAATACACTGAGCTTTTAAAATCTGATGTTTTGTTATTAATGAAGCTGCCCAACAGTTGAAATGATGATTAGTTGGTTGACAGAAAGATAACTGGCGACTGTTTCGATAATGTTTTTTTTTTTTCAGCGAAACATCCAATGATTTCAGCTCAATTATGGTGAAGATTTGATAGTTTTCTTTTTAAGTAGTTTAATATTTTTATTTTTAGTTATTTAGAGGTCTGAGCAAAACAGGCATAATAAAGGTGTCTCTTTGATTCTTGGTAATTATGATGAAATTTCTCACTATTATAATAATTTTTACAAATCAAACAATCACTCTATGAATGGAGGAAATTTTGGGGGGAATAACCCACAATGAAAATAGCTGCAGTTTTATATAAATAGTGTGAAATGAGATCCAGCTACCCCAGCTACAACAGTAAAGTCCTACTTTCACAATAATAAATGAATACTAATCTAATGACAAAATGTATGATAGTATAACATACACAAAGGACATTTTTCTCTGCATTAGTTTTACTTTGAAAATTGTAAAACATTTAATGAACAGTATTTTAACAATCTGGTTTGGCTACTTTGACTTTTGTTATTGAATTCATTACCTCCTCCACTACTTTTTTTTGGTTTGTTTTGACTAAGTTCGTGTTTTCATCAAGTTTGTGGGTGTGTGAAAATACATACATGGAGAAAGAGAAGAGATTGGTAAGCTTCACTGATCCTCTCTCTCTCTCTCTCTCTCTCTCTGTCTTTGGACAGTCAGAAAATTATACATTCAAGTGCAACCGTGCAACATATTGCTGACTGTTACCGACCCAAAAAATATACATATTTGGGTCAGCAACATCTGCCTGTGTGTGTCTTTGGCTGGGCATGTGTAACCCGTGCTAATCCATGTTGTGTTCTTGGGTTGTTTAATAATGAGACAAGGATCGAGAGGGTTTCCAGGTTTTTACTGTGACACAAGAACAGATAACAGTAAGCTGCATGAATCCCATCTGCCTTCCAAGCTCCATTTCTCCGGTCACATCAAGAAAAGATTTCCTTTTTCCTACATCTTTATGAACTCTGACTAATATAAAACTACACAAGTCATTAATAGACTAAATAATTGAGTAATCAAATTACATTTTGCATTCCATTTTCTTTTATACCAGAAACCCTTTTTTATGTTTTTGTCCATAAAAACAAAAAAAAACCCTCACATTTAAATGCATAAAACTATAAATGTATCCATTAACTTTCATTTTAACACTAAACATATCAATTTTCAATAAACAAAATAAAATTACGTTCATTCTGACAAACAATCCCCATACTGTGACACAAGAACAGATGACAGTAAGCTGCATGAATCACATCTGCGGCATGCACGCACGCACGCACACACACACACAGTGAACAACATTAACGATAACATAGAAGCTAGCTTATCGCACTAACGTTAACTCGGGATGCTATATTACTCAGAAACTTATTTTAGCGAACTTGAAACTTAATAGCAACTTTCATAAAATAATTCAGACACTTCAAACAACAAACTGTCAAGGAACATGGCTAAATGTTTGAAGGACTCAACTGCTCGACTCAACTCGGTTCACAACAAAGACAGGTTTATTTCAGGCAAAGATCGGTACACGGGAAATCAGACTAACCAGGCAATGGTACCCGAGGAACGTGAGGCAAAAGGCAAGGTCGATAAACAGGCAAGGTTCCGAAACAAACAGGCTATGACTATGGCTATGAAGAGGGCTGGAACGTGAGTAGGAACATCAACGAACTGGCGACGAGACAAGACACAAAAGGGGAATATATGCAGTGTTGATTGGGAGTGATTAGGGACAGGTGTGAAGGACACAATCAGGAATCAGGTGCACACACACGAGGAGGGGGCAGGGCAGACAGGAACCTGAAACAGAGACAGGGGTGAGTGTGTTTACAAAATAAAACAGGAAGACAAGACATGAGACATGAGGGAGAAAATAAAATACTTAACGGGCAGTGAAACATGACACAAACTACAGAAGTTTTGCCAGCTTTAAATCGTAAATTATGACTGCAACGGACTTTAATTAGCAGAGCTCGGATCTACAATGACTCACCTCCGGCCATATCAAGAAAAGATTCGAGCGCACCGGGCATCCTTACGTCATCACACCAGTAACGGCCGCTAACACACACACACAGCACTCACATACACACATACAGGCAGGAGATTGTATCAATTTAAAGGGATATTAACACAAAAAAGGGGGGTGATTTTGTGAAATTCATATGACATTCTATATTCAACTGTTACACACCTACATTTCTCTCTCTAGCCAAACTCCTCACACACCTGCTTCACCTCACAAACCTGTCGATCATACACTCTGATTTCCAGCTACCTGATTTAAGCCTGGCCTTTCTCTCCAGTCTTGTGACCCTTCAGTTACAACACCTCAGCCCTCATACTGATCAGTTCTGCTAAGATTCTAGAAATTCTGCCTTGTTTTTGGAAATCTGCCTAAACTTGTATTTTTCTTTGTGCCCTAGATTTGCCAGACTCACCTGTCCTTTCCAATACAGAAAACATCTCTCTCTTGGGAAAGAAAATACCCAGTTGCTGCCCTATTTAGTTACACAAACTGTTGAGCAAACTGTTTCAACAGTTTCTTGTGTCTGCATTGTAGGTCCTTTATAACAACGTTGTGTTGCATAAAACACTGGCCTCTTGAAGTATTACATTGCTATTACAGGATTGAAATACTCCCCATCCATTTTTGAGCGGCTTCAGTTCCAGTGACTCATCCCACACAATTCCTCTACAATAATGTTTTACCAGTCTTATATTTCAGCTAGAAAGATTTCAGTCTCTTTCCTTGAAGGAGAGCAAGAGATAAAAACACCTAATCTCAAAAAACAGGTTTTGTTGTTGTAAAGTGCATTGTAAGCATTAATTGCACACAAGACTGGATAACAATACAGGAAAAAAGCTAAAAATCTATACATAAAATAGAAAATTGATGAGATCAAATGTTCCATCTTGTGCCCATAAAGAAGAGGGCCTACTAGGGAGCAAAGGTGGCATGCAGCAGTTTGCAATCACCATCACTCTGCTTCATTGACACAGAGGGAAGAGCTCCATCCAGCAAGCCTTTGATTAAAAATGGAACATCAAATCTCATCTTTTTGTCGATGCAGCAAGGAGATGTTGTCTGAGCAGCAGGTGTGTATTATATTGTATATATTTGTTAAACCATGTAAAGGAGCTTTTCATGGACACATGAAGAACAAGTGTCTTGAGGGGCCAGAGGCATGTTATGATTAGGGTTTGGTCTCCAGTGCCAAGAATGATACTTTTAAAAATGGTACTGGTGCCTGAACCTACACTATGTTTTAGGTTGGTCCCATTTTAACCACTTAATATCCTGTTTGTGGCTAGTTTCAACTACAGCAACGCATCATATTCTTTAAGGATGTCATGTCATAACATGACAATATGCTATAGTCACTGTCCTCCTGTGTAAGCCATTATTCAAAATATCATGAGCTAAGACTTACAGTCCTACTACTTTCTACCACTACTTGTTAGTACTTTGAAATGCAAGAATTTCAGTTGATGTACAGCATTAAATTACTAACATGACAAATGCTGTTGCTGTCGCTACGGCATGCTTGACTGCCTCCTCTGGGCTGTGATGGCTTTTCAAGTCAGAGTTCTTTAATGAAGAACTGGCAATTGAAGCTAAAGGTGAGGTACTGTGCACTGAGAGTTCAGGGTTCAAATTCCAAGACCCTATTGCATAGCACTAGAAAAAATGAAGGTGGAAAATACTCTTTACCCTCCTAAGAACTCCCGGTGAGGTGCACTTAAGCGGATCTGACGTCAACATTGATTTTTCAGCAATTGAAGTCTGCTGCTGTGTTAGCCCTTTGAGAAAATTCTTTAAACATTGCAGATTCCAGTTTCAAAGCTAATTAAACCATTCAATTAAATCTGTCATCTCTATCAGGCTCTTGAAAACAGCCCAGTCAATCAAAATTGAAAAAGAGCAAATTGTATAAAAAACAAAAGCAGCTGTTTTGCTTAAAGTCAGTGTAAATCCTTTTACAAAGCAAATTTTCTCATTTATTTTCTTGATTGACTGTCTATTTTTTCATGACCATCTCTATCCTTAGTTTTAACTTTGGTTCAGCACACATTCAAAGTTCACTTAAAACTGATTCAGTGGCACCATCCAGAGGTCTTTCACTGACACTGACACAAGTGTCTGCAAATGTCATAGGAAGTCTTTATTTCTCAGAATAATCACTGAAGTTGCAAAGATCACAATATTATATACAGATAGCACAGTGTTGAATACAATACTTGGAAATTTATTTAGTGTAGCAAGAAGCAAAGGTACAGTAATGGTGGAAATGAAACAGAGCAGATCACAGCAGAAATATTTAATTCCACCAAACAAAATCTTGATTAATGTACATTTATCACATTTTAATTCTTAAAAAGATAATATTTTAAAATGTCTTAATAAGTTAGGGGGGGGGGTTAAGCTGAGTTTCATTCATTATGCACATAAATAAGCAGCCATTTATTTATATTCACCAAGCCAGATTCACATGATCAAGATCTATAGAAGTTGCCAAAAATTGGCTGGTCACAAAGATTTCAATTTCCCTTTCAAAATCTCTCTCACATTCTCTCCAACTTAATCTTTGTTCCATGTGAGTTTCTTTAACTTGCGTTTCAATTTCATAAGCATGTACACCGCAAGGATGATAACAAGTACACTCACAAGGAAAAGTGCAAAAAGGACATAAAGACCAGCTTTAGCATCATCAGGTGTAAGCTCAAGACCCAAGAAGTCCACCTCGCTCAAAAGGAATGTGTTCGGAGGTGTTGGTGTATTTTGCCCAGGTTTCTCTGGTGTGTTCGCATCTGGGGTACTTGTAGCTTTTGATGGGGTTTGCCCAGGATTCTCTGGTGTGGTCGCATCTGGGGCACTTGTAGCTGTTGAAAGAGTGGGAGAGGAAATGAGATAAGAATTAATTATTGATTCCTGTCAACCATTTTTAATTTTTCAGTGTATAACCTGCATGGTTTTGTAAGGGAGATTCCACTCAACTCTTAAAATTAAAAAAATTAAATCCAAAGACTCTTAAAACCTGAAGTAAGTACTCCCTGCCAAATCTTACAGTGTCTACACTGTTTTGACTCTGTACTAAACATCACTTTACCTCCAGGCTCAGTGTTCCAACATTCATGGGGTCCAAGGGCCGGGTCTGGGAAACCATTGCATGCGATGATGGAGGAATAGAGAGAAACGGACTTCTTAGGGGTGCGAGTAAAGTTTGGATCGGTATAGTTCACATGGAAGAGTCCAAAGCGCTCGGAGTAGCCAGAAGCCCACTCAAAGTTGTCCATTATGGACCAGGCTGTGTAGCCTATCAGATCAACTCCATCCAGAACCCGAGCTAAAAGATCAGAAATAAACAGACCCATTCAACATGCACATACATACACTGTTGGATATTCTTCTGGTGTTCACTTATGATCAGAACAAATAACTCTCTTATTGGGTTGTAAACTAAAGACAGGATTAAAAAGTTGAGCCAATCTTGCAAGAGCAATAAGGTGTCATTCAGTTCATCCAATACTTGGTTTTTATTTGCAGTGTTACCTTTGAAAGCCTGGTTAATGTAGTTTGTATAGAAGTATGCTCTGTGGGGGTCATTCAAGTCCACTGTTCCTCTTTCTGAGAGCCCATTCTCTGTGACATAGATAGGAGGGTTTCCATACTCTTCTTTAAAGAAATTGAGGAGTTTCCTGAGTCCAAATGGAACAATCTTCAGCCAGTCTGAGCCAGAATCCATCCAGCTGCGGTCATAAATGAGTCCAGTGTGCCTGGATATTGGATTGGACATCAGCTGAACATTTATTAAATATACTCTTTATATTTTGCCATCTACTTTATGTGGTCTACAAAATACAGCTGAACAAACTGAAATTTTTGTATGGGTTTAACTCCTTCTTGAGTCACCTTCTCTTAGACATGTTTTTTTTTTTTTAAGTTCTCACTTACTTACCTGTCGCCTTCGTAGTCCTGATTTGCAAGATCTGATTCATAATTGAATGCAACAACTGTGGTGTAATGATTAAGGCCCAAATAATCATGTGTTCCTTTGATCCTGATGATTTCCTCGGGGGTGAATTCTGGAAGCCTATTTTAGAAAGAAAAGTCTTGAAGTTTCATTTCTTTTAACAGTTACTTTTTACAATACTGAAATATATCCCAAAGAAAACTAATGTTGTAATATTGTATAAAAAACAAAATGATTTTCATGCTCCTGTTGGTACAAACAATTATTCATTTACCGTGACTTAGTGAGATTTCCAGCAAGGCTTCTTTCACGAATGATTGTTTTCATTATTTCAGGATAGTCGCCATTGAAAATGGGATGAGCAATCCAGCCAACGAAGAACTGCAGAGTATTTATATATTACATAATTATTAACAGTTTACGTGTTTTGGATACGAGATTAGTTTTGTAATATTGTAATGCATCCCTGAAAGTTTCACTATAAAAGCAGTTCAATCGCCATCTGGTAAACTAAGTTGACAAAATAGACAGCGCAAAATGTGAGAACCATTGCTGGTGTAGACATTAACTGTTTACCTGCAGGTAGCGGTAGGCTGCATCCACGTCTTCCTGTTTATATGGGTTCCTTGGCTCAGCCCATTCAGAGTTGACGGTAATAGAGATGAGGCCACCCTGCTTTTGTCTGTACTTGTCATTGTAGAGGTGCCAGGCCTCAGCATGGGCCTTGATCAGGTTGTGGGCTGCATCGTAATGCTTGTCCGTAATGTCTGAAACATAACAGACATCATTAATATTCTTGCTATTTGTTATCACAGAGTATATAGATTTTTCTTTTGGTTGAAAAATATGATCTGACATTGAATTTAAAATATATGAACTTATCTCCATGCAAGACATCATTAATCATGAGAAAGATATTGGTAAAGCTAAAACATTAAAACCATCATTCACTGCTTCCTTGCTTTTTGAACGTTTTCTTAAATACTTTGATTAGTGATCAAAAAATTGCAAACATTGTATTATTTTATTTTAGGCATTGCTAATTTATTTTTAAAAAAGAATAAGAAAACAGAAGAAGAGGAAGAAGAAGCAGAAGAAAAGAAAAGAAAAAATTTACATTGTTAGATAAGGTAACTTTTGTTTTTTCACCTGGAGCAAAGGTACCCCATCCATAGCCTAGGTTGGCAATAATGTAGGGCTCATTAAGAGTGATCCACAACTTTACTCTATCTCCAAGTCGATTGAACATAACATCAGCAAAATCTCTGAATCTTCGGACAATGGTCTCATTCAGCCAGCCACCCTCATCTTCAAGAGCCTGGGGCAGATCCCAGTGGTAGAGGGTCACCTAAACAAAATGGAGGAGAGGAAGTTTGCAGAAAAGAATTACTCATTTTTCCTTCACGTGACATTTTTCCCTTTTGGGTCGAAATTTATTTTTCTTGTAAATAATAATTTGTAGAGATATGCACTGCTGATGTGCTTGATACTGCCATTGGGGCATTGGAAGTAAAAAAAAATTTAAATTAGCATTATAAAGACCATCAGTACCTACCTGGGGTTGAATATTAGCAGCTAACAAGGCGTCCACTAATCTGTCGTAGTAGTCCAGTCCTTTTTCATTAATGTAGTTGTTGGTGCCATCAGGAAGCACTCTGGGCCAGGATATAGAGAAGCGATAGCGGTTCACCTTCAGCATCTTCAGCATCTCCACATCCTCATCAATCATGTTGTAACTATTACAGGCAATGTCCCCATTGTCACCGCCATTCACATTTCCAGGAGCATGGGAAAACTCGTCCCAGATACTCATTCCCTTTCCATCGGTTTTCCACGCCCCTTCAATCTGAAATGAAAGTTTGTGCTTAATCCCTGTATACTGAAAGCCAATATCTTAAAAACAACTGACACTCAACCATATCTGCTGATGTGTCACATTTACCTGGTAGGATGAACTGGCAGTGCCCCAGTTGAAGTTTTCGGGAAAATTACCATAAAGCATCTTGTCCTCATCTGTCAGCGGAAAACCGTTGTTCTTAACTATTTGGTGATAGTAGTGAGCAGAGTATTTAGGAGTTCTCGGTCGGTTTGGGTTGTTGTGGTCCACATGGAGCAGCCCATATGATTTAAGGTAACCATTGAGCCACTCAAAAGAATCCATGAGAGATGCTGCAACATATCCTTTCAACTTCACACCATCGAGATCAGAAGCTGTGTGAGATATTAAGGATGGAGAAAATAGTGATCAAAGTAAGTCGACAATATATTAATATATCACATAATAACATAGTTATCTGTTTGTGAGACATCTAATAATTTGAAAAAATCATCTAGCCGTGTCCACCAGATTTTTGCATCAGAAAAATATATAGACGGAACAAACAATAACTGTGTTCTAAACCCCTATTTAAAATGGATTGCTCAAATCCAGTAATCTGATTGGTCGTTGGTTATAGCATAAAAACTGAAGGTAGCATGACAGATGGCTGATTTATTCACTAAACTTTGTAATGCTCCACTCAAGCTTGATTCTCAAGCAATATGGTAAGACCTTTACATCTACAGATCATTTTAATAATTTGACTTCTGCTACAAAATGGGAAAGATTAACTTTAACTTCCGGGTTAGACTAGAAGGGTTTATTGAACAACGTACATCTCTTAGAAAAATAAGACTTTTTAGTTGCCTGTTAACTGTTAGGATATTGTTTAGCCCAATAGCATGGGCGTTGTCTGGCTACAGCCCCAGTGCCCAAACTGTTGAGCTAAACAAGGGCCATTGCTTTCATTTGTGATATCAAAACACACTGTGAACTGTTACTTCAGTAGCTGATATGAACACTCACCCTTTAAAGCTTCATCAACATAGGTTTTGTAGTAATAAATTCTATCAATGTCATCGTATGAGACCACATAGTCTGTAGGTACTCCATTCTCAGTAATGTAAATATCTGGATCTCCATACTCCTCTTTGATCCAGTTAAGAAGTCTTCTAAGGCCCCATTCTACAGCAGTCTGGCCCGGAATTGCAGTCCATGGTGACCATTCTACACCCTCTTCCAACACTTCTGAGTCATACTGATAGGACTGAGGAATATGTGGTTTTGGTTCATGGCTTGCTATCTTTGTC
>JAPZDZ010000005.1:18603940-18621834 GCA_029783805.1 Acanthurus tennentii
GGGGTAAACCACTACACCTCCCGTTTGGTCAACTACATTGCTGGTGGCTGCAGCCCAGGACCCGAGAGTGTGGGTGACTTTGAGCCACACGTGGACCCTTCATGGCCCTCAACAGCTTCTAACTGGATCTACTCTGCACCTTGGGGTCTTCGAAGGCTTTTGAACTACATTTCTACAGAATACTTGAGTGTTACCAAAGTGCCTATCCATATAACTGGGAATGGTATGCCTAGTGAGTACAGCGGAGACACACTTGGTGACACCCATCGAATACAGTACATGAAGAGTTACATCAATGAGGCCCTGAAAGGTTAGTTTCTTGAAATTCTAATATATGTTTCAAGCATCTTTGTTGAAAGAATGTCAAATTTAATCCTCTATTGTGTGTGTCTATTTTGTAGCAATAAATTTAGATAGAGTCGACGTGCAACGATTCACAGTGCAGTCCCTCATTGATGGCTTTGAAGGAAAACAAGGATACAGTCAAAGATTTGGTCTACACCATGTTAACTTTGAAGATGCAGACAGACCAAGAACCCCTAAGCAATCTGCATATTTCTACTCTCAGGTTATTAAGCAAAATGGATTTGGTTCACATAAAGGCAATGTCTTAAAAGGAACAGAAATGCAACCTACCAGCCGTCTGACTGCTTTATCACCATCGGAGGTTCCATCAAAATCAAAGGTTGTCTGGGAGAAATACTCACATCAGTCAGAATTCCAGAGGAAAGTGTACCACTATGGCACATTCCCACAAGGCTTCAGTTGGGGGGTATCATCTTCTGCGTACCAAATTGAAGGCGGCTGGGATGCTGATGGCAAAAAGCCCAGTGTCTGGGATACATTCACCAACAAATCTAACAGTATTCCTAATAATGCCAATGGAAATGTGGCCTGTGACAGCTACAAAAGAGTTGAAGAAGACCTCTACATGCTGCGAGCTTTAAGTGTGAAGTCCTACAGATTCTCTCTGTCTTGGTCCAGGATCTTTCCTGATGGGCGAGTTGGGTCCATGAACCAGAAAGGTGTTGACTACTACAATAGGCTCATTGATGGCCTTGTAGCACACAATATTACTCCCATGGTGACCCTCTACCACTGGGACCTCCCTCAAGCTTTGGAAGACATTGGTGGTTGGCAGAATGAGACAATGATAGATATTTTTAATGAATACAGTGACTTCTGTTTTGTCACCTTTGGAGACAGAGTGAAATTTTGGATGACCTTCAACCAGCCTCAAACAATTGCATGGTCAGGATATGGACTTGGACAGATCCCACCAAATCTAAAAAATCCGGGTGTTGCACCATACAAAGTTGCACACAACCTCATAAAAGCACACGCTACGGCTTACCACACATATGATGACAAGTACCGCAAATCCCAAGGTGGTCTAGTGTCCATTGCTCTCAACGCTGATTGGGTTGAACCTGAAGATGTTAATGTTTTCCGCGAAGTTGAAGCTGCTGACCGTGCTCTGCAGTTCAAGCTGGGCTGGTTTGCACATCCCATTTTCAAGACTGGTGATTATCCCGATGCAATGAAGTTTCATGTTGGAAACAAGAGTGAACTCCAAGGACTCCCAGAGTCAAGACTACCTACCTTCACTGATGAAGAAAAGAACTTTATCAAGGGAACCGCTGACATGTTCTGTGTAAATCATTACACAACAATGGTAGTGAGTCATATTACAGCTCGGCTTAGCCCTCAGTCCTATCAATATGACCAGGATTTGTCCGAGGCAGAGGAAGGCGATTCACCAACTACTGAAATCAGTGAGCAGAGAGCTGTTGCTTGGGGCTTGAGAAGACTTCTCAATTGGATCAAGGAGGAGTATGGAGACCCAGAAATTTACATAACTGAAAATGGAGTAGCTACAAATACAGCGACAACTTGGAATGACTTCACTAGAGTATTCTATTACAAGACCTATATTGATGAGGCCTTAAAAGGTGCAATGACACAAATAGATTTCTTATAAGAAATATTGATTTCTGTGGTTGTTTTTGGTCTTCATCTAATACCTGTGTTTTTGATTCATTAACAGCCTATGACCTTGATGGTGTAAAGGTGAAAGGGTACATAGCAGCTTCTCTCATGGATTCTTTTGAGTGGCTTAATGGGTATGGACTTGGATTTGGGTTACACCATGTAGATTTTACCAATCCAAACCGGCCAAGAACGCCTAAGTACTCAGCTCATTTCTACTACCAAGTCATTAAAGACAATGGGTTCCCTTTGCCAGATGATGAGGAGATAGTTTATGGACATTTCCCAGAAGGTTTTATCTGGAGCACTGCAACAGCATCGTACCAGGTAACTGTTTAGAAGAAGCCACTTAATTATAGTTGGTTTAGGTAATTTGAAATATTCCTCTATTCTTTCTGTGCCTTTATTTTAACTCAATTGTCTTTTTTACATTGTTTTTTTCTAGATTGAAGGAGGATGGAGAGCAGATGGCAAAGGTCTCAGCATATGGGACAAATTTGCTCACACTCCTCTCCGGGTTTTCAATGATGACAATGGGGATATAGCCTGCGACAGTTACCATAAAGTGGAAGAGGATGTTGCTATATTGAAGCAACTCAAGGTGACCCATTATCGTTTCTCCATATCCTGGTCAAGGGTTCTTCCTGATGGTACTACCAAGCACGTGAATGAGCCTGGACTCAACTACTACCACAGACTTGTAGATGCACTGCTTGCTGCGAACATCCAACCTCATGTAAGTAGTAGTTGTAGTTCTTTTCAGCATCTCAAAAAGGAAAATTTGATATTTTCAGTAATCTTTATCTGGTTTTCCTTTGCTGTCAGATTACTCTCTACCACTGGGACCTTCCACAAGCTCTGCAGGATATTGGTGGCTGGGAGAATGTGACTATTATTGATAGATTCAGGGATTATGCTGACTTCATGTTTGGTCAACTTGGCAACAAAGTGAAATATTGGATTACCATTAATGAGCCATACAATGTAGCCAATGTTGGGCACGGCTATGGAGCAGCTGCCCCGGGTATGCTTTTAACCTCTACCTCGTTATTTTTTCTTTTTTACTATTAAAAGTAGTAGTAGAAATAAAATCACGAGGAAATCTGAAAATAAGCATAAAAATTAGAATCTGTCTCTATGGTGTTTTAAAACCGTTTTCCATAAATTGATCCTTAATCTTGAAACTTCTAGACCACAATGAATAAAAGCATAAAATTAAAAAAACTGGCAAATATTTATTACTCCCTCTGTGTGTCCAGGGATCAGTTTCCGGCCAGGCACGCTGCCCTACATTGTTGCTCACCACCTGATTAAAGCTCATGCTGAGGCCTGGCATATTTACAATGACAAGTACCGGGCCACACAGAACGGATTCGTATCCATCACCATCAATTCTGATTGGTCAGAACCCAGGAATCCATATAAGCAGGAGGACATTGATGCTGCAAGACGAGTGGTGGAGGTACCTTAAAAAGAAAAAAAGAACAAACTTTTACATGTTGAACTTTTTCAATATTTTTTTCTTTGTACTCACTTTTTTTTTCAAAAGAAAAAAAAGGCAATAGTTGGAATTTAGGTCTGTATAAACTGTAATGTCTCTTCTTTTGCAGTTCTACATTGGCTGGTTTGCCCATCCCATATTTAATGGAGACTACAGCAACATCATGAAGACAATAATTCGAGAACGAAGCTTAGCTGCTGGTCTGACAAAATCCCGGTATAAAGACTAATATTAGAGAGAGAAAAGTAGTAAAAATTGTTTTATATTTTTCGGGTAAAATTTAATTCAATACAAATTCTCCAGACTTCCAGAGTTCACTCCTGATGAGATTGTAAGGATTAAGGGTACCCATGATTATTTTGGGTTCAACCATTACACCACTGTCCTGGCATTCCCTGTGGACTATAAAAACCTCCAGCACTATGATGCCGATAGGTAGGCACAAACTTGAAGTAATCAAGTGGAAAAAGCAAAGTTAAATCACATTCTGTTTCTTACTGAAACAAAATGTGATTTAAAAGAAAAATAATGCTCATCCATGTCCTTTAACTGAAACTTAATTTTAGAAAAATTTAATTATTTCACTTATTTTGATCTACCCAGAGGGGCAGGAACAGTCGCAGATCGTACCTGGCTGGATTCAGGATCATCATGGCTTAAGGTCTCACCATTTGGGTTCCGGAGGATATTAAACTTCATTAAGGAGGAGTATGGAAATCCACCTATTATCATCACTGAAAATGGCATATCAGAGCGGGGGCCTGTTGACCTGAATGATATTCATAGGAGCTACTACTATGAAAAATACATCAACCAGGTGCTGAAAGGTATCAAACAAGAACTTTTGTTCCATTTTTTGGAACTTTATTTAGCCATAACAGTAATTTGATGAAACATTATGTAAGGTATCTGTAAATATTAAATGAGGTCTCCATGAAAATTCTGCTGTTTAAATGAATGCTCTCAGTTTTATTGCATGAAACAATATTTTGGTGTGTATTTGCATTGTTGAAAGTGGTGATTTTCTCCTCCCAGCTTACTTGCTAGATAAGGTGGACATCCGTGGTTACACTGCTTGGTCGCTGATGGACAATCTAGAGTGGGCCACTGGCTTTGAAGAGAGATTTGGCCTTTTCTATGTCAACCGATCAGACCCTGATCTGCCACGGGTAGCCAAGAATTCTGCCGCCCGCTACACCACCATCATAAAATGCAATGGATTCCCTGACCCTGCTTTAGGACCTGATGACTGCTTGGATCCCATCCCTGAAGGTAAGTTGATGGAGAGAAGCTCAGATACCTGATACCTGCTCTGAAAGAGGTTTAGATTTACAACTTCTGTCAACAACCTTGATCTCTTTCCAACAGCAACGACTGTGCCACCTACTGACAGCAGTGTGTACTTCCTAGGCATGAAGCTCTCTATCGGTGATGCTGAGACAGGTCTAAACACCACATTTGCTCTTCTGATTGTTGCGGTATTTGTGGCGATTTGTTCATCCTTTTGCTTCTGTAGGGCAAAAAAAGCAAGAAAACATAGAGAAAAGTATGATGAACCTATAAACATGGAGAGGAAATTCTAATTTTACATATTTGTAGTAAAAATGCAAGTTCAACTTACACTGATATGTCTCAGTAAATATCTGAGCTGCATATCGATTGACCATCTGATAAAACTTCATGCATGCTAATATTGAAGATAAAATATACATTTATTACAAGCTGTTAAAATCTATACTTTTGTGCTGAGCTGATTCAACAAGTCCTTCTTTTCATTTATTTAATTACAGTATTTTTACTGCTGTTCCAAAAAATTAACCTTTTAAACTAACATAATGTAGTGACTTGGAGTTATACCTCTTCTATGATAGAAATGATACTATGTAATCAGTTTTGTCTAAAAGTAATGATTTACTCATGTTAGAGAAAGTCAGCTCTTGTTTCCACATGGTGAAGGCTGCAGCCACCATTAGTTTAGCTGCAATTTAAAATGTGATGCCTAAATATATCACATTTTCTTTTCAACCCATTGCTGTGATTTTAGTATCTGATGGTGAACTACAGCTGTGGTTTTGCATGAACACTGTAGAAACCCTCTGATGCCAGCAGAGGTCACTATAGGTTCACTCATCTTTCTGCACAAGTGGTTGAAGAGGACATTCAGATCCTCCAAAACATGTTAAAAAAATGACAATTCTTTTAGTAATGGGTAAATCTGATGTATATTTGTATAAAAAATAAACAGATTTAAAAAACAATGTTTGTGTCTGACTACAAATTTTCTGTGGAATTTCTAAATATTCCTTAAGCTGTTGGTGTTAATGATGACTAAACAGCAAAGACAATGAATATTGTAGTTAATTTGCAACTTTCTGAGGAAGATTAACCAAAACATCATAGTTTTAGATGCATTGTGTAACAATTACTGAATCCCTGGGCGGATCAATAGTCATTAAGTTAGTTGCTGACTAGCTTCAAAATGCACACAGGTGAGACAGGATGTCCTGGTCTTTAAGTATAAACTACATAAAAATCCAATGTGATTATTCCTGTCTCCAAATTCATAAATAATACAGAATTTACAACTAAAAGTGCCTTCTAGATGTGATGTGGTACTTGCTTATATATCAAGAATAATAATTTATCTAGATTATAAACAGGAAGCTTACTGATTCTAATATGTGATATAGGCGGACTGAAAACACTTTGATGCAGGTTGTGTCCTTTTTTTTTTTTTTATTTGGAAAAAAAATATTTTAAAAACTAACCACAAAGTACTATCAATACAAAAAGTATAAAAAGTACAAAGTACAAAAAGCATTGCTCAAAAATAACTTGAGATGACGATATTTGAGTTGGCACTAATGGCACTGTGGGTATGATTCAGAATACAAAAGGTGGCATCTTGATGAAGAGCAGATTCAAGGCATTGAATTCACATTGAAATGATCACTCGGTTTACAACCATCACTGCAGCGATGATAGCACTCATCCATAGAAATCAGCACTTTCAGACATGAAACATAACAGTATTATCCCTTATAAACTGACATATAATTAAATTTAAGTCCATATAGACAAAAGGAAACTGTCACTGGTTTAAGACGATGTGTATGGAACAAACTGAGCTGTAGGTTACCAGGTACTGAAAAGTTGTTGTTTTTTTTAAATAAATGTCATATGTGCTCAAATTATATCAAACCAGTTTCCGAATGTGAAAGTCTATTGATTTTTTGGAGCTTTGGGGATCTAAGACAGCAGTGAATGTCATTCTATTAAGCCACAGTGACACAGCCTCTTTCTCAACACCACAATACTCATAAGTAATACAAAAATAAAGAACAGTATCAAAAACATATTTAGACATTACAAGACAATATCAAGAGTTACATGTTTTTTTCAAGCATTACCCAGGTTTGTTTATTCCTTTGGACAAAGGCACCCCAAGAGTGTTCCAGTTACCATCGAGGCACCAGGCTTGGGAATGTTGACTGGTGCGGTGCCAACATTGTCAGAACAATGGAAAGAAGCTTTTGTATTTTTAAAAAAATGACACCTCAAAAAGTCTTCATCAGCATGACAACAACTCCAGTACCTTTCTTTAATGAGTGGTGCCTTGTCTGTTAGCCTTTTGTTCGCATCTACAAGCACTCACTCACTGATTCACTTCCTCACAAAGCACTAAATTCTTACAGTTTAAACACTTTTGATTTTTTTTTTGTACTACAACTGGCTTGGCCTCACCTTTACAAAATGCCACAAAACACAGTTCCAGTTTGGGTCTAAGGCAAACTTGAGATGCACTCACTGTGAACTTCCAACGGAGGACAAACTCTTAAAAATGACTAATAGCTAAAAGTCTTGTAATAAAAAATATTTTAAAAAAAGAATAGCTGCCCTGAGGGAGAAGTACATATTTTTCTTAACCGTTCTTGCTGACAACGGTAGTTTGTAAGCACTTTGGATCTTCAGACAGGCTCGTGTCTCAAGTATTGCTGGGTTGAGACGACCACTCTCCTCCTTGTTTGTCTCTATGCTCGGCTGTCCGTAACACTGGAAGGCTTGGGCTGACTTCATCCACCTCAAGCAATTTCCTGTCACTCACACTCACACACACTCACTCTTACTAAGATTCCCTTATGTCCATCCACTGATCCTGATGTAAATTCATGTCTATAGTGTCAGCTGGGCTGTTGAGGACCTATGCACGGAGACCTGAGAGCGGAAAGAGAGTGCCAATATCAGTAAGACATCGGTAGTGATCACTGCTACAAAATGGAGATTAAAACAATAAAGGTGAAGACTAATGATAGGATAAAAAAGTTAGAAGTCTCACCTTTCTCACATGTACTGCTCTGCTTCTCCTGGGCAAAGTTTAATCTGTTCTGCTCAACTGCGGTGCCGTTGGACTCGGGGCTGCTGCTGCGTGACGGGCTGTTCTCCTCATTCTGGTAAGCCATATCCAGATGCTGCTGGGCCAGTTTTAGGTGTCTACGCAGCCTCTCCAACTCCCGTGATGAAGCCTCATCCCCAAATGACTCACGACCTGAGTCTCCCAGGTTATCCCTGAAGCCCATTTTTCCATTTGGGTCCTTCTTCAGAGCTGTGTGGTACCCTGGAGGTGCAGAGGGTTGGCGGCAAATGGAGGACCTCTGGCTGGCCAGAGCTGGGTGACGGGGGGTTGGAGGCCGAGGCCGAGGCGCACAGAAGCAGTCTCGAATTCCACTGAAGCCAAGGTGGAGAATCTCCAGCACGGTAAAGAGCAGACATAAGGCGCTGACAGCATACATGATGAGCAGGAAGATGGTTTTCTCTGTGGGACGTGACACAAAGCAGTCCACTGTGTGTGGGCAAGGAGAGCGAGTGCACACATATGATGGAACAACTTCCAGCCCATAAAGGATGTACTGTCCAAACAGGAAGGAGGCCTCAAAGACGGCTCGAGACAGCAGCTGAAACACGTAGACCTTCATCAATCCGTCTCGCTTTATGCGACGGCGCCCGTCGTGCTTTTTGCTGGGTTTCTCCGCTGCTTCCTTTTCTTTTTCTGGCTCAATCTCTTCCAAAATCATGGGGTCCTCCTCCCCGTTGTCCTCCGCCTCCTCATAATCTCGATTGGCACCACGGCTCACTATTGGCATTCTTTTTCTGCCTCGCGGCCGGTAGTCATCGTCTTCCATGCGTGCAATCTTATGCATGGCAAAGCCAAGGTACATGATGGTGGGCGTGGTGATCATAATCACCTGAAACACCCAGAAGCGAATGTGTGATAGCGGCGCAAATGCATCATAACACACATTCTCACAACCAGGCTGCTGTGTGTTACACACAAATTTACTCTGTTCATCATAGTAGATTGACTCGCCCCCGACAGCTGTCAGCACGATGCGAAAGACGATGAGGAGGGTGAGCCAGATTTTGCCCACAAAGGTAGAGTGGTTGGAAATCTCATCCAGCAGACGTGTGAGGAAGCTCCAACTCATTTTGACTTTGTAGGAGGAAACTTCTCAAACCTGTGCAGAGAAAAAAGAAAATTATGTTACATAGATGTTAGATCGATAGTTTAACAAAGATGCAGAAAACATTTCAATCTCATTAACAGTGCATTTTATCATGAATACAAATTTGTGTGCAGGAGCGTGAAGAAGTTTGCAAAAAATGTGGATAAAGGATTGTCAATCAAAGAAACTGTGTAAAACAAGACAAAATCTACCAAGCATGCAGTTAAATAGAAACAAAACATTAAAATTACATGCAATTCAGGATAAAAACCTTTTTTTTACTTTAGTTTGAGACAATTACTTTAGATTTACTCTGTACATCACATTTCTCCCCTGAGCCACCCATGTTATTGCATCAGCTGACCACAGGGTAGTGCTATTGCATTACTATTACAGAGCTGAGTCATCCAAAATCAACCCTTACAACTGTGGTAAAGGCCATGCTCAGGCAAGGATCCCTCTGAGGGTTTCAACAGATAATATCACCGAAGTATGCGAACAAACAGACTGCTATCTGGAGCCTGAGGTTATTCATGTAAATCAAGGACAGTAAACACGGTGCCTGAAATATAATCACAGAAAAAAATTAACATTAAAAAAAAGTAAGTTTACTCAGAAAAAATGTCTTAAAGAACCAGTGAATATTTGAACCTATATCCTAAAAAATATAAGCTACTGACAAAAGGGTCCAAACAAGGATCAAAAAAAGTTTTTCCACCATTAAAAAGTTACAATAGTGTCTTCTTTTTGTAAATGTTTGTTGATTGACACTTTTCCATGTCAGAGTGCTGTAAATCCAGGTCACATTAAACTTCTAATAGCTTTGGTTTAACTGAGTATGACTGCCACAAAACAAAGCTTCACATCTGATAGTGAAAAACCCTCAACAGGCAACGAAGATCTCATGTGGTTAAACAACATCTGTGACCAACCTCGTAACAAACTTCTGCAGAGTAATTATCTAAGACTATAAACTACCAGGTTTGTATCGAGCGTGTGAGCTTCAACAAGGTGTTTATTGTGACTTGGAACAAATTGTTCTCCAGCTATTACAATACTTCGTCCTGTGGGACTGCCTTTTGAAAGTACAAGGCAACTGTTGCATTAGGACAACTATCTGCTCTCAGGAGAGTTATAAAATTAATATTTGGCTGCTCTCACACAGGATTAAAGGCAATAATAAGTGTGTAAAATAACAAGTCTTGGAGCTACAGATGCCCTCTAGTAAAAATCTGCAGCTGAAGTTCTAACAGAATATCATCAGATTAAGCAGGAATCAATCAGATAATCAACAAATCTTAACAATTCATTGTTTTCTAAGTAAAGGAGTGTTATACTATCTTTAAATCTCTTTATCTTCCTGACTGACCAATACCTTGAATAAAGAGATGAGTCTTAGCCCTATCTGACAAAGCCTAATCTTTTATATTGAAAACAGACTAAGGGCAGTTACAAAAATGCTGCAATGACAGATGTTTTTGAATTTCTATATCCTTTAATTAAATTAAATTATTTTATGGAATAAGGTTTCTGTGTAAAGTGCTACTAATTAAAATAATGAATTGAAAGTCTAGCAAAGGACCCTTATTATAAAACTTTAGACGACAAATTTAAACTTAAAAAATGTCATTAATGATTAAAACAAATTTTTGGTTTTCCTTTCTTGAAGACTTTTGATTACTTTAAACACAAAGTAAATCCACTGAAGCAGTGTGGAACTGAACAAAAGGAGTCTGTTTTTAAGTGACAGACATTTTATCAACTGAGAAAACATTTTTTTTTTCATTTTCATTTCTACAACAGGACTGAATAAGCAGCTGGACTGGAAACAAAGGGCTGTGTTCAGTTATGAGCATGAAAGCAGAGTTCAGAGAAGTTCTGGAAAAGCTGAACTTCTTTTATCAGTCCCAGGAAGCAGAGTCAGATTTAGTTGTAGTATGACTCACTGGACTACAAGGCTGCCGTTGGGCGACTATTTCAGTCGGCACTCTCTTCCACTTCCGCTGCAAGTTACTATTTTGCAAGGGCACTATCTCTGCATCCTGAGCCCAGTGCCTCCAAAGGCAACAGTGTTTGTTATGAAGAGACACAAAAAAGGAAAAGAGGTTTTTGCTCCCTCGCATAGAGACGAGGCTGACCAAGCAAAGCTATCAGCAGTGTTCGTATTAACACTGGAAATCAGACCTTCTTCTTCAATACTTAATTGAAAATCACACACCAACCTTAATAAAAAGGTGCTTAGTGCCACAACTGTAGTGTGTGCACCCTGCTTTTGTTCAGTCAACGGGACAATATGGCTTAGTGTGGGTTATTTTGTCAGCAGTAGTTTCATTAGCAGAATACCATAATAAACCAGAAATCCCACTATGATCAGTTATACTTTGACACCAATAAAAACAGTGGGCTCCTTTATAAAATGGGCTGATTCAATCTTTGAAAATATGGCATTCAAACAATGGATCAGACACTGTATATCAAAAACCTGCTTCAACTCTAATTAATCATTTTTCAATTTGGATAAATCAATGAGGAGAACAAAACCCTGAAGTCAAATAAAGGGAGTGAATGCGTCCAATAAATCCACAGTTAACTAGCACAGAGAAACCTTTGCACATGACCCACCACCCCAAAGCGGCCCACTTGAGATCCTACGCACTGTTTGTATCCGAGGAATCTGAAGAATGATCACCTTCACCAAAGACTTAATTAAAAGCTCACTTTCAAGATTGATGGGCCGGCTCTGTTATCGGACTCTTTGAAGAGGTCATTGATTTTTCAGTCAGTGATGATAAAGAGTGACGAATGTAGTAGCCTTATAATGTCTGCTAATCTACGGACTCTGTTCTCCTGCTGTCTTTGACAACACTGTCACTGTCCTGTGAAACTTTCTCCTCGAGGTCCCGTCATGGTTGTCATGTTTCTTCACTGGTTCAATGATATTTGCTTGATTTTTGCTCAAAGTGGTTGCCATTGTCTTTAACCTATATCTGTGGCTTTCTGCAGTGCTGCCTGCAAGCTCCTGCATCCTGCAGTTACACCTGAACAATAGTGTGCCGACTCCAATGCAAAGATTTTCACATCAAGATAACTGACAAAAGCTTGTACTGGTGTGGTGTGTAGGTGTTTTTTTTTATTTTTACATTTTTTTATTTTTAAAACAAAAATATATATGGGGGATTATTCTCCACCCACTCAAAAACTATACACAAAGATTCAGTGCCTGTAAGCTAATATCAGCTTATGTGGCTCCATTCTGCTCTTCTGGTAGGTTGAAAGACACATGCAAGGATCAGAAGTCGACAGCACACATTGCAGCTTGTTATCTAGGCTAACGGTTAGGATTTGCCTCAAGCTACTGTCAGAGCTGACAGCCGCATCCACGAAAACCAATGTTGTGTCTCCGAGGGAGGGCATGTCTAACCACTTGCACAGAGACAGCATATCAGACACTCAAAAAACAGTCTGAAATTTAACTCCTAACTGAAACTGAGTGTTTTTGTTTGCTAACAATGCATATAGAGCAACCCAAAACTATTGTATATTACATAAAATTAAGAAAAATACTGCTTAAAGGATTATTTTTTGAGGTAGAAAACAGTATTAATACTGCTTAGTATTCACTTTCCACACTCATTGATTTGTTTGTGTTAAATCTTTTCTTATAGTCTTCTAAATGTTCATTAAAAACTGTCAACAATCATATTGTTACAAAAATTTTTAAATTCTTTTCTGCACCTTTTTTGTCTCCAACTGTAATCTCTTTACGCTTTCAAATAAGTATAAATAATTCAAATCTAGATTTGGAAGAGTGTTTAATGGTAATATCTTGGATCCGTTTCAAATTAAAATCCTTTCTCTCACCAGTGTGATCAAACATATAAAAACCTACAATTACCTGCAAATATATACTGATAATCTGTTTACTTTGCAAAACCAGCCTCCTTTGCATGTCAATTTCAAGTCAAATTTACGAAAGGTTGTCCCGTCCCATATATTTCTGAGACACTTTAACAAAAAAAAAAAAAACAGCCTGCAACCAGGAAGCAAAGTGAGGCAGCTGAGTTTCAGCTCTGACCGAGTTCTGCAGAACAGAAGGGCTTTTGTGGCTCACATCTGGGAGGCGAGTCACGGTTCCCCCTCCTTTGCCCCACAGTCCCACAGCCCAGAGGACCTGAGCTCAGGGAGGGAAGAGACGTGCATGACTGGGGTTTTATTTTAAAAAAAAACGAGGGATTAATTTCCAAGGACTTGTTGTGGTGAAACAGAGGAACAAATTCACTCATCCGCCTATTGTGTCATCATGATTCATACGCCAGTTAAAACAAAAAAAAAACTGGATACACGAGTTGTGAAGTGTGCAATTGGCGCAAAATATGAATAATTCCTCATCTGCTTATTTTTATAAAAACCAAAGGCGCAGGGCTTTTCTTCGTAAAGTACACTCGTGTCCCCAAAAATGACGTATTTGTGAAGCAATGTGAAACATAAGCAAAAGTTAATCAATTAAGCACGCGGAGCATAATCAAAAAAAAAATCCTCCTCGTGTCTTTGCCTAATGGGGCGACGTCACCGCGTCAACGTTACTGCACATGCTTCAACAACCGCAAATTTACGGGAGGATATTGAGATAATATTGGAAAACGCCGTTTGGAAAAAAAAGTAACTTGCAATGATACACTTTAATTGATTAAGCAGCCCCCCAAAAATGTGGTTTTGTAGACGGCTGGGGGCAACTCGGGGAAGGGGGGAAAATCCGTTCCTCCATCACCAACTCCAGTCGAGACGCCTGATTAAAAAAAACACCGAAATGTCCTACAAACCAGCTGAATTGTTGAGGCACTCAGTGCGAAAGACAACTAATCTGAACCCACCTGTCGTGAGTTTCAATAAAAGTCCGCAAAACTGAATTTAATGCTTTTATTAGCGCCTAAATATGCGCGAAAACTTAAATAATGCCTTAAACAAAAAACCTGAGCTGCATTCACGGACCATGGTTTATATATCACGGGTCGTTAGAAACGCTCGTAATACATTTACCGCTTTGAAAAAAAATACATTCGTCCTTCTGAAACAAAGTTTAAAATCAACTTGAGCCATTTACGCACAAATGTTAGGAAAGGGAAAAAAAGCATGAGGTGATGCTGCGTTGCTGTTCGTTGTTTGTTTGTTTGTTTGCGTGGTTATTTTACCTTCAGTTGTGGTTTTAGCTCCTCTTCGTTTGATCGACGGCTCCTTAAAACTTCTCGCCAATTAAAGAGAGCGTTCCCTTCCTCCGTTTTCTCCTTATTAAAAGAAAACCCTCTCGCTCGGATCTCAAGCCATCCAGTTTTTTCCTTTCCCGCGAGGAGTCCTTCTCCGGTTGTGTGCTGAAGCCTACTGCGGGGTGAGGACAAAGAATAAATTCCCAAATCCCCCCCTCTTTCTCCTCCCAGTTCCAGTCGGGCACCCCCGCCCCCCGTCTGCGCAGAGCGGAGGAAAACGATCGACTGCCAGCATTCCTGATGCAATCCTCGCTTCGTCTTCACCCTTTAACTTTGCCCTGATTTCAGAGACTGAGAATAACTTGAAGCACACTGTAATCTGTGGCTCCAGAGGGACAAATAAAGGCAAATAACGATCCTATCTTGAATGCAGATGTCGAAATTCAAATGATACAAAATTAAAATACAAAAAAAAAATTGCCTGATACTTTGAAGAGGGAGCTTGCAACAGTTAAAGACACAATGTAATGTATCTTTTGCCAGCAGAACAAACAAAACCTAATTTTGCTTCATGTTACAACTTGCACATGTGTCATCTGCCTGCATTGCTCAGTGCAGCAGATGAAGATAACAACAGTCACAGTAGAGTCTTGTGTGGTCTCTCAGGCAGAATAGTCTTCTATCAGTTGGGGGATGTGGACTAACACACAGCTGACCGATTGAGTTCACCTCTTCCTGCTGATGCAGATATTCGGAAGTTGTTGCCATCGTGAGGCTGCTTCCTGCATGACACAGTCGTCGCTGGTCAGGGCCGCACGTGCCTTTTCTTCAGCCCTGCAAAGCCAAGACTACATCCAACACTTAATTAAAGGTCAATACCAGATAAAGTAGGGTTAGCTCTGTTTTATTTAGCTGGCTTCATCATGGTTTTCATTGGGGACTTGAGCAGTAACCTCACAAAGGAAACAGTCAGCTGTCTGAGTAATGTTGACTCAGCTATTCTGAGAAAAAAAATCTACCATCCACAGTGTGGTATTAGTATGATGTCCCTGGTGTCATCTAAGAATAAGAGTCCGTCCATCTGTATTGTAAATAAATGGCCGCTGATGAACCCCCCCAGTTTGAATCTGTACTCTCGGTTTTCAAGTCCTTGCACATTTCTTTATAAACTCTCCTTTCAGATTTGAAATTTTTGCCAAAAGTTAGCCACCCGTGCTCTCAGTTTTGCAATTTTTAATGTGAATCCCTGGGTACAGATTGCTAAACCTTGGCTACAGTCACGATTTATGAAACGTTCCTTGTAGAGCACAGACTTGGTTTTTTTCTTCGCCTTTTCGGCTGACAACGGGGGCGTTTTGTATATTGGCCTGAGAGTCAGTCAAGGTGAGGTGTCCTTAAAGCAGCTGAATTTCCAGTATGCTTACGCTGCACTTTCCCCCCCCAAGTGACTATAATGAGATATGTGCGGTTACCCAGATTAAATATTGGAGGCATCCAGTCAGCATTAGGCGCCTGAGGTAGTCACTCAAACTGAATGATCACACTGTTCTGCTCGGATCTCCTGAAATGCCGGTCCTTGTTGTTTACCCGAATCTCCAACAAAAATGCAGATAAAGCAAATTTAAACTCTGCCCACCACCCTTTTTGTTGTTGATGGGCCGCCAAGATGCTGTGCTTTGTCTCATTAATTAAAAAAAAAACAGTCTCAGAGAAAGGACATAATTGCAAGCAGCAGTTATTGTTTAATATCTGCTGCAAACAGGGGGTTAGTGGAGGAATGCGATGCCCTTCCCCCTTCTCAGGGAGCAGCGACGCTCTATTGTGAACCACAAGCATGCTTTTATTCATAGGGTGCGATGTGGGGTGCCCTGGTAAACCACAGTCCAAATGACTGAGAAGGATGATCTGGAGACTGAAAAGCCAGGCCTTATGGTTTTTCTTCACACCATGAGTTGCAGTGAGCTCCTTTGTTACCGACAGAATAAATATATAAGCGGTTATTCTTAATAATGAAGTTGAGTCGTTGGGATTTTGAGTTCATGTGTTTGGAATTCAGATGTTAAGATGATCACGAACATTTTACCCTCTTGAACCAGAGGCTACTTCTTGTTTCCTCCCTCTTTTGTACATGCAATCTGTCATAAAGCTGCTTGTTTCAGAGGCCTGTCATTACCCAACAATGGAGATTTGACGTGTGTGTGGATGTAATTTAGCTTTATTAGCTGATAACTCTTCTTTTCAACTTTTTCCCCTACTAAACTGCAACAAATATGTCTTGGCTGCCTCTTCTACTAACAGACATGTTTTTCTTGGTGGTGACAGCTCCATAGATATGATGTCGCAACAGTTCCAAAGAGGTGAAAGGGCTTTTCTGAAGCATTGCTCTTGTTGTTTGCTTCAGAACCTGACCCGCTGTGAATCATCCCCTTGTGATATTTGTTTTCCTGCCACACGCACACACACACACACACACACACACACTTTGATGAAAGAGAGGGCCCTAAACTGGTTTTGTGCCTGAATGCTTGTGCAAGTTCGTCTAAGCCCCGTCGTTCCCCCTGAAACAGTCATGTTCAGCTCCTTTGTCAGCAGAAGGAGCTGAAATGCTTGAGAGGGCAATGAAGATGGAAAAAATATGGCTCACTGTGCCAATCTCAGTCTCTGACAAATGTGCTTCTGTTTCCTCAGCTACCCTTTGCAGGAGATGATTCATCATCATTTTAGTACATATTGTGATGGGATTCACTTCCTGTCATTATTAACACCATCTTTGCTGAGCATGTTAAGCATATAGTAACATAAATCTCAGGCTGCAGTCATGTGAGGGGGCTTTTAGTCGGCAGAAATGCTTGCTGCATGCTCATGCTGGTTTTTAATCTTTTAACTTCCATTCTTGAGGCAGTCTCCTTGCCAGCAGACCCAGGAAAATGCACAAGGGTGCTGCTCGTTTTATTTTGCGTTGGCATTTGCACAAGGTTAAAATGGCAACGGCCCAAAACGACTTAAGAAAAATGACCAGTCGTGTCTTCGCTGTGGGCAGGAAAGGAATTCCTCTATCCTCCAACCTGCTGTCCATTGTGATTTTTTTAAAAATATTTCTACTCCTACTTGTTATCTTTTATTGTTATCTTCCCATTTTTATCATAAATGTGACCCTTTGTCGAGAGTACAGAGTCTCAGCGTCTAGATAGCATAGTTGCACCTGTGAGGTTTTTGGCAGCTGCTCGTAGGACACAGAGTAATCAAATGCAGTGAACCTGGCCCACGTTGTTACAATTTGATTCACGGTACAGAGGGGAAGTTGTGTTTCCTGCCAGCAGGACTAATGCTTTCCATCTGTGTGTTGTTTAGGAGTCCGTGAATCCCAAATAATGCCTAATAAGGTTCTGACTTCGATCAGAATGATCCAGATACAGTAAAACACATACAGAAGGATCGGACTTGCTGGTATTGAGAAGAGTTTTGAATGATATATGATCTCACAAAGGTCTAAAACACTAGAGACTAAAACAGTGTGGACAATAAGAAATGCTTACAGGCTAAAAAATGTACAATTTTTTATGATCTTGGATGCCGCCTCTCACACCTATAGTCCCATATGCATCAAATATGCAGAGGTGTTTCAGCATGCAAGCCAAGGCTAGTCGGTATAATTACTATCACCACAAATTGCTTGTGAAATAAAGCCCGTATTATTTTAAA
>JAPZDZ010000005.1:18670570-18692989 GCA_029783805.1 Acanthurus tennentii
TTTGTTTTAATATCCTTTGCTTGTGATTACAGTAAAATATACATTCGGGGAAGATGAAGAAGTGAAAGATCTGCCCCCTCACCGACTTGAGTAAGTCAGTAAGGTGTTACAAGGAATGTTGGATGTTTATCTTGTGAGATGTATCAAGTACCTCATCTTACCCATTCTGGGTGGCATGGCTCTTATGACCAAACCACATAGGGCTTCCTTGTTTGCCTTTGTAGATGAAAATCTGAATTTCAATAAACAGTGACTGGAAGCTTTAAGAACTATTGATCATATATTTTGCCAGAGGTGTAAAAATGTTTTTCATTCTCAGAATAGAGGTGGTGCCAAAACCATGGAATAAAGCCTTTGTCCATGCACGAAAGAGGATGAGAGATAAGCTTCACTCTATCAACCCGACTATGCTTCAGGTGGTGAACCTCTGGCATGTCTCTTATAAGTAAGTGCAGCATTTTTTACTTGATTAAAATGGTGTAAAAAATATGAACAAGAAAAAGAGAATATAAAAGAAGCATTTTTGTCTGTTTATATATTTTCAAAGAAACATAAAGTTTAAGTAAGGAAAGTAGTCTTACATTTATCATCTAATTTTTTTCAATGCCTCTCTAAAGCTTTTGGAACTACTTTATTATCCCATTTCATACAACCCTGAAAATTAATTGGCTATAGTAAACCCATGTTTGCCTTTCATCTCACCATCCTTAATGACCTACTTGCAGAGATTTGCGTATGGTAAATGTTAAGGAGTTCCACAGCAGAGAGGAGTCAATGGAGCTCACTGTGTTTCAGCAGATTGTTACAAGACATGTCAATGACGCCAGGGAAGTCCTCCATGAAAAGTGAGTCTCCATTATCCTCTGACACCAAGATACTTATACTTAAACTTGCACTTGTACAGAATCAAAATTGCTTGTTTTTGTGGATTAAATATTAAGAGTTAATGAAAGTGAGAACGAAAGAGTCTTTTTAAATTAAATAAAGCACAGGAGTATTTTTATGAACAAAAAACTGTTTTCCTTTGTAGAACAATAGATATTTCAAATGTTGTACCTCATATTTCTTTTTCAAATGATTTAAGTTGCATCTTAAAGCAGTCACTACAGCATTGAGTTGTAGCCTTGGGAAGCTATCACATCAGCAAGTATGTCTCTTTTCACAACTCCAGGATCTTTTTGTGAATTTGATCAGTCATCCAAAATGCTTACTGATACTCCAGAGTTCTAGATTTTCTTATTGTAATATCTTTGAACAAAAGTTTGTTGCAATTACTTTTAATTGAACAAAATGTCTTAAGAAAGCATGTTTTAAAAACAAGTACAAGTCTTCACTCCTTTATACCATCATAACAAACAGCATGCCAACTTTGCATTAACATGGAAGTTTGAATTTAAACTCCCTTTACCCTTTAAAGGTTACTTTGAATTTTAGAGTAAGAAAATACTTTGTTCAGCGTTAGCAGGTCAGGGGATCAGTATTCTACAGTGTTTTCTTTAGAAACTTGAAATTGTAAGCTTTCACAGAAAAAAACGATATGGTGTTGACATGGTCAGGTACACAAGTGTGGGAAATGAATTATGGTTACACTGTACAATACTCATTCCACCTCTAAACCAACAAACTACCTATTAAAGTGGTATCATCTGCCCCATTTCCCCTGTTGTTATTGTTAAAGTTTCAACTCATTTGTCATCATTTGTCTAATCAATATTTGCATCTGTAGTTTTAAATTGAAAAAAAGTTTTGAATGCTGATTTACAGATATACACATTCTCTGAATATAATATGAAATGTGATTTGGCTGTTTTCTACACCAGATGGATTCCCGAGGTGCAAAATATTTACTACAATGGGTGCAGACGCAAGAAGGTGCCTCCCTCCAGCAACATGCCCAAGCTACTATCTTTCTTTAACTGTGCAGCTGCACTGATGACCTCCCTGCTGCAGAACCTTGCAATAGACTCAATGTGGGACTATACACACCTAATTTCCCAAGACCCGGTAGGAGAAATCCTGATAATTTCAGAGCTTTGTGTTTTAAAAGAATAGAACCAACTTGACTGGAAATGACTCAATTTTTTTAGATATTGATTGAGATGAACAGGTGTACTGAAAGTTGTGCTCTTTTTCTGTCTCATCTAGCAGTCAGAGCGAGCCTATGAGCACCCAGGCTTTGTGCTCAATCTTATCCTGGAGGACACGGAAATCAAATTTGAGCCTGAACTCAAGTTGTATGAGGACACTCTCCTTAATGTTTATGACTTTATACTGAGTTCTATCAGTGTGCTACCTCGTGTGGAAACCTTACTGTACCCTGAGTGGGTAAGGAAAAAGGGGTGTCTGTGTGAGAATTGTGTATACATGCCAGCTCGATACACCTAGCTAAAAGTAAAGGAAATAACATAATACTATGTATGTAGCAATGTAACAATAATATCAATTGTAACAATAATATGTTTAATGATTTAACATTATGATCATTTTGGAGGCTGTCTTTTCGTCAGCTGCTCTGCTTTTGCATAATTCTGAGTGGTGTATTAGTCATTAATCCCTCTCCAGTTGATATAAATGGATAGGACAAAATAATAGAAACACCTCTCAATGTTTTTACCTGGGAGCCTAGCTGGGAAGAAACCTCAATAACACAATGTGAGCCTAAATAAATAAATAATAAATACGTATGTAAATCCATCCATACATACTAATAACTGGCAACTGACAGTTAAGTAACTTCAGGAAGTCAGCTCCCTCTTACATTTTTTATCAACATATTATGCAATGGCTGTTTTCTGTCACTTTTGTCATTCACCTGTATGCCGCTTTTGTGTTTTTAAGTGCAGTGAGAATGGGCCCTTTACTGTCCCTTATTATGAAAATCATAGACTGGAACTGAGGCCTGTTTTAGCAACTTGCAAAGTGCACAAGCAGTTAAGTGTTTATCTCTCAGCATCCACAGGAGGCTGCAATGAGTTATCTTAGCTTGGCAGAGGAGATTAATTCATGGAAAATGCTATGCATACAGTACATTATGACTTCTTCATAAGGGATGACAAAATCGTAAGCAAGGCTAAGGCTAGGATAAGTCTGAGGATATCTGCAGTTATATGATCCTGTTTCCATAGCTCACTGGTGAAGATCTGAACAGTTGTTGGTAGGTTTCTACTTTAGTCATATTTGTCTAGATGCCATCTGCTGCATTTAAAACTACATAAGCCAATTATGGAATTGCATCCCAGATGTACTTTTATGTCAAAAGATTTTTTTATTCTGCTTGAGTTAAGCTTTATTTCTTGTCTTCTTAGCCAGGCTCCCAGTATGGAAGCATCCTTCAGCCAGTCATCCTGCCAGAGATCATTCTGGCCCAGCAGGAGGAGGTGCGCAGGGTGTTCTGGGCTGAGTGTGTCAGGCCTAAGGAGTATGTCCACGAATATGATAAATATGCCATACTGATATCGGGGCAGGCAGAGGAAGATGTAGAGCAGTTCCTCAGTGAGCAGCACTGCTTCCAGGATATCATGGTAGAAATGATGCACTACCAGCAACTTGCTGACCAGATCCAATACACATCATGCAAGGTAGAGTAGAACACTTGCAATTTTTATTGAAGTTAGGCAGAACACATGGTGACAGCAATGAAGTTAACATTGTTTCTTTACCCTCTATTCCAGTGATAACTGTTGCCATTTTAAAGTCATTTCTTCATTGATAGTACTTAACTGTATTACTGACTGACTTTGGGCTTTAGGTGATACGGCTCGGCATGTTTGAGGTTCAGTCCCATAAGCTAATCCACTCTCTTGTCAAGCGTGCTGAGGAGCTGAAGCAGAAACTGGTAAAACAGATGCTGCACAACCATCAGGAAATCAACAAGAAGTAAGTTTTTTCACCTTTTTCACTTTTTTGCTTGAAAAAATTTCAATTGCTTCAAAAAAGCATTTTTCCAAAAGCTGCCAGGAATTAACAGTGCTTTCTGTTTTACTATATACTGATATAGTCACTCTGGAACCTTGTAAAAACTGTCAAGGTCAAAGGAAATAGACAGCATTACCCCTTGTGGTTTTAGAACTAAAATTATCTTCTGTATTAGTTCATTTTATTGTTGATTTCTGAAACCCTTTTTTTACATGCCTGAATTAACACTTCCTTGTCACAGGCTCTGTGATGAATTTAGCAAGATCGCAGAGACAGCACTGAGCACACCACCTGACACGCAGAAACTGATGGAGCTTAAGGTAACTATCCAAAATTCTTTTTAAACAGACCAGCTTGTTGCGCTGACCTTAACTCTCAGCTACAACAAGCCTGGAGTTTATTTCACACTTATAGTAGCTCGGGAGAATAACTGGACTGAGACACAGTAGTTTGTAATAAACCAAGCAATTTTGCTATTTAAATCAGTTGGTTTTCGCCATTTACCCCCATCCAGACTTTCATGAATAATGTGAAGACCACAGAAATGCCAATGCTGGAGCAAAGACTGGAAGACTCTAATGCACAACTGTGTTTCCTGATGGACTTTGTCACTCTCACACCACAAAACATGGAGCTCAACGCACAGACGGTCCAGTGGCTTAAGCGTATGCCATCCATTTTTGAGGAACATCAACAGATAATTACTGAAAAGACAGAGCAGTACCAGAATGGGCTTAAGGTCTGTGTTTCTATACCAACTATTAATTTATTGATCCTTTGAAATTTGGTCTGCTGACTTGAATCTGAATGTTTTTGACACAGAACTGTAGAACTTAAAATAAGGTAAAAGCAAATTGAAAAATTGTTGATTGCTGGAAAATAGAGAGTGCATTTCTGTATGTGCTTTTAGTTGCGCCTCGATCACTTTGTGGAAGAACTTGAGAGCTACAGCGTACAGGTAGAGGAGTTTACCACGTTTGGTGAGCTCGCAGATCTCAGCAAGTACCTGAAGAAATCACAGGCCCTCAATGCTAAACTTGAGTTATCCATGGAAAAGGTACATAAGGATTGCCTGCTTCTGATTTAAAGATACAAATTCATTGTGCTCCAGTTTTTATCACAATATGTGTAGTTAAATATTTTAACTCTAGAGGGCAGTATTGTTTGTAAAATTAAATCTGACATGAGTTTTAAGAGGCTTTTGTGTGGACTCATCTAGTTATAAATCTGTTCACTTTTTTGTATGTTTTTTTTATTTCTCTTTTCCCTCTATCTTTCATCCTTACTCCTCTTTTAATCTTTCTGCCACTTTGGAAAGATAAATGATTTCAATTTAGAGGAGGAAGCCTATGGCTGGCCTGTTTCCCAGTACCCACAACGTAAGAAGATTCATGACAAGCTCATACCCTTCTTGCGCCTCTATGAGACAGCCACCGATTTCTTAGAAAAGTACGAGCAGTGGCTTCATGGACCGCTCTCAGGAGTGAACCCAGACAAGGTACCAGAGCTTGGAAATTCGTTTGTTATAAAGTTGGATATTGTACAGGGTTAATTATCAAAAACTATACAGCACTTGAAAATGGGCAGGGAAAGATTTTTTCTTAATTACAGCTTCAGTGCTTCTTAAAATGTCATTATACATGTCCTAACTGTACAATCCAAAGTCATGACAGGGGGTTTTATATTTGTCTGTAAGTCCTGTGAGTGGAAAATACAGAAAAAACAAAAATATTAAAATGATGGGAATAATGACTTTTCATTAGAAAGTTTTAACTGCGCAACAAACTGTTATAGAAATAGCAAATTGCCATTGTTTTGTAGTTCTGTGATCATCCAAAATAGTTTTAAAGCTTTTCTCAGGCACCTAATGAAACAAGCAAGGCGAGAAAAGGCTTTTTCAGCAAGGCATTTCTAAGAGCTTTATAAAGAAAAACATATGTTTACATTGACACAAAAGAATTAAAAAGCAAAAGAGGATTTTATTAAAAGAGTACGATGAAATGAAAGCAAAAGTAAGAAAATGTAAGAAATTAAAAAGGAGATTGTTTAACTACACCTCACAGGACAAAGCTATTGTTAATCTTTTAAAATCAAAAGATTAAAAATGGCTTTGTTCTGATGGGGTGGTTTTAAATGGAAAGTAGAGACTATCAATGTTATATCAATGTTATACTCTTAATGTTAATATTTTGCATATGAGCATAGCTACTATGAAAAGACATGTGATACTCACCCTTACTTTAATAATCTTCTTACCCCTCATTCTTTTACTCACTGTAGCTTCCACAGCCACACAGATGGTTTCACTTGACTGCTTAGAGCCCACAGGACACTAGAGGTCACCTTAGACCAATGCTTCATACAAGACTCAGTGTTACGCTTACTCTCCTTTATTGTCCACATCAACTACATGTAATATATATACATAGTAATTTTAGTTTCTGTCTTTGTCTTTGCAATGCAAAACCTTACCCATAAAGGTAGAGGGAGATGTTGGTAACTACTGGCGCACTCTGTACAAACTGGAGAAAGGCTTCAGTGATGTCCCCAAAGCCCTCAGCATAGCCACCACTATGAAGACAAAGGTGGAAGACTTCAAGGAGTATATTCCTATGGTGCAGGTAAGAAAACACAAACAAAAATATTTGATGCATCTCTGTTAATATAAGGCAAACTAACAAACTTCATTGCTTTGTCATTCTCAGTGATCATTAGGTCAAGCTGAAGCATGTTTGCATTCCATATATTATGTCTTTACTTTTGTACACCTAATTCATAGGTACTCTGCAACCCAGGCTTACGTGATCGCCACTGGGATGCCATGTCCGAGGTGGCCGGCATATCCCTGCGGCCAGCTGATGACCAGGCCTGTGTGGCTCACTTTATATCCCTACGCTTGGAACAGCACCTGAGCAGCTTTGAGGGTATAAGTGAGGCAGCCGGCAAGGAGTACTCCTTGGAGAAGGCCATGGAGAAAATGGCCAATGAATGGGGCGACATAGAGTTCACTCTCCTAGCCTACCGAGAGACAGGCACCTCAATCCTGTCATCTGTGGATGAAGTGCAGATGCTGCTAGATGATCACATTGTTAAGACACAAACCATGAGGGGCTCGCCCTTCATTAAGCCTTTCGAAGTGGAGATACAGTAAGAGATTTATTTGTGATTAGATTTGTTTGTGTCTGTGTGCAACTGTTCTTCATAGAAATTATACAGCAAGTGTAGATGTCTCCCCCACACAACCACCCCGTATTGGCTTCTTTCATTACTTTCATAAAAATTGATCTTTTGAAACCTCTGTCTATAGCTAGAGAAACAAATTGTCAGTCTCAGAATTGTAGTCAAAAATTCCCTGCGAAATCTGGAAAACAGTCTCAGCTGAGTGCACTGTATGATTAATTTATTACTATGCACTTTTTATCTGCCTTTCAGTTCAGCAAATGATAAAATTTCCATCCTCTGAAATTCATGTGATTATTTCAATGTAAATTTGCTGCCAGGCACAGTTTGATGCGAGAGTCCCTGCAGTTTTTAAAATGCATTGTGCCATATTGGGTAGGATGCAAAAGCTGCAAAAGCTGCAACTGAAAAAGTTTTTTAATAAACTTTTTTATAATAGCACATGGGAATTTCTATAATGCAATTATCGAGCTTTGTGGGTGGGAGAGAACGACACCAAAGAGATGATATAAAAAAAAATAAATAAATAAATAAAATGGAATTTTAGTACATTATAAAAGTTACTCTCAGTAAATCTGACATTAAATGCAAAATTCTATAAAAGCACATCTGGGATTTCTTACCCATTTTACAGTTTAACTGTTATTTTTGTTGCTTGATTCAGTTTGGATTTCTTGCCCCTCAAAAACAGAAACTCCAAAAAATGGAGAATGATTTTGTAAACCTGGTTAGTTAATGTTGATTATTGATTGATTATGGTCTGTAAGGTATTGCCTTTTTATAAGCCCATACCTGAGATGGTTTCTTAACTTGATTCATTTTACAGGTCACATAAACACACCAATATACAATCAACTGTTTGAACAAAGAGTGCTGTAGCTGTTGAGTCTCACATTCCTTGTTATTCCCACTTTGATGAAATACTTTTTTCCTGTAGGGAATGGGAGGGCAAGTTGCTGCTCCTCCAAGAGATCCTGGATGAATGGTTAAAGGTGCAGTCCACTTGGCTATACCTGGAGCCCATATTTAGCTCCCCGGACATCATGACTCAGATGCCAGAAGAGGGACGCCGTTTCACAACTGTTGACAGAACGTGGAGGGACACCATGAAACAAGTCGCCCTGGTAAGATGTGTGATATCATTTTGTTTTGCAATGATTTTTTCATTGCAGCATGATATGATAATGATTAGGAAGACATCTTAATGCAGTAAACACTCTGTTGGGGAGTACAAGCAAAAAGTTAAGCTTCTTCTCAGATGGATCAGTACAAAGGAATCTGTAGAAGAAACTGCTTTCAAGGGCAGATATGGTCAAGATAAGAGCACTGTATTTAGTTACCCACAGGACAACAATAACATCTGTTAGAGAAATAACAATCATTTAAAAACTATCACAAATAGCAACAGATTTGCAGTGAAGATTATTTTACCTTAGTCTGTGAAATTAAACTTGTAAAATTTTTAAAAGGTAAACAAATAGGAGAGCAGTAATGACTGTGTGGCAAGTTATCTAAGGCTCACAGAGGAGTACTGGAGTCCTGAAGTGCATGTGGTTCCAGGAGTCAGTTTATACAGTATAACAGCTGGTAAAATCATTTGGTTCAAAAGACATACCAGAACAGTTAAAATGATCGTCTGTTACTACACTACACATTTTTGTAACTTCAAAAGGAAAACATAGTTAGAAGAAATGTCAACATGCTTCAAGACATATCGGAAATTTTACTGGCCACATTAGCAGAAATCTGGTTCAGTCTTCAGAGGCAGTATGATGTAATCCTGAAAAAAACTCCTTTTTTTCTCTCCGTCTCTTTTTTCTAATCACTTATAATACAATCGGGCGTTCTGTGGCATGAGCTGCAAACACAGAACTTCTGATTACAGGTTTACTCAAACAGCTCAGGTCTGGTATAATGCCAGAAAGCATACTCATTGAAATATAATATGTCTGATAATGTGTACCATAATCAGAGAAATTTCAACACATAGCTTTGACTTGTATGATTGTTATTAATTGAGGTGGACAATAGACCATTACTATCAAGGAAAAACAAACATAAGCATACAAGAGAGACACCGGAATGTGAGAATGAAATACATGGGAAAATAAGAGGTACACAGCAGAAGCAGAAAGGAATATTTATACTGAGATAGGAAGGGACAGACAGACATGAGAGAATTGGTAGGAAGGATAGAGAGCAGGACAAACAACAGAAGGAGGATAGAAAGTCAGTGTTGCACCAGCATCCTCAAAGAGTTTCCAAAGGGTAATTGGCGTCCTCAGTAGACCTGAAATGAGACACATCAATTTCAGGCAGTGTCCTCCAGAAAGCCCAGCCTGACTGCACCATCAAATAGAAATTATGGATTTTGTCTGGAAGGGGCAGGGCTATACTGAGCCACAAAGAAAATGAGGTCACCAAGGGACAAGGAGCCTACACATACAGTGCATGAACATGTGCATTGTCTAGTCCAAAGAGCATGTTGATATGAAGGGTTTTACAGTACTTGTTTACAATTGCATTTGTGCTCACCCAGTTTTAGGAAAATAAGGCACGTTTTTTTTTATTTATCAAATTTCTGTTAGGTTTAGTCAATTTAGTAATATGCAGTCTCATTAATTAAACTAATGTTGGACTTTTTTCGAGAGTTTTATAAAAAGATTCACTTAGATAAACAGATAAACTAAACAGGGATGATATGCTATATAATTTAATAGATGATCAAATTAAAATTCAGTATTCTCTTATTAAAAAAGAGCTATTTATTGTCATGGTAATATAAGACTACTTTAGAATACAATACTGGTGCTGAGGTCCACTCTCAAATACGGACATGGACATGTTTAGTCTTTAGGTAACAAACCTAAGACATTGACGTGCATATGATGAAACCTTGCCAAAAAAATGGATGTCACAAGCCATTTTTTCCAAAGTGTGCCATTCTGCTGCTTACTGTTTGTATTTTTTGTTTAACTGGGGACCCTCTACACAACTGCTTAGTCACCTTAATGGGCTTTGACAGTCAGTAGTGATTTTTTTATCCTCTGTGTGGATTTATTCATCAATTTATCACTGCACTAGCAACTGCCAGTGCTGGAAGAGGAATTTAACATATCTTGCAATTTGTAGTCTTCAAAAATAGTGTTCCTTTAGGGTGTCCTTAAATTTCTGGTCATTCTGCCAGTGAATTTTATAGCTAATGCATTTATTGGCTACTAATGTGGATGTGACTAAATTGAATGTATAGAACTGCCAGTAGTGATAGTACAGCATATTATTGAATTTGCAGAAATTTGCCTAAATTAACTTTTGTTTATCAACATAGTAAGTAGGATCCATGTTTTCTCCTCCTGACATTTAAACAATTTTAGTTCTTAGCCTCAGATATTTGTCTAAATGATAAAAATCAAAATTGATAATAATCTTTTATCTACGTTCCCAGTATTTTCAACTGATGATGGTAAATGTTCAATGCTGCAGGATAAGATTAGTAAATTACCAAAGAGAAATTATACAAGAAGTTTTCCTTTTTCTAATCACCAACTCCTTCACTATTTCATGCTAACAATCCTAATTCATCACACTATGTAGACTTATGAACACCCAGTTGAACAGAATGCAGAAAGAGCCAAGACTCACATTGCATCAAGGTCTGACCAAAAAAAAAGGAACCCCTGCCCCCCCCCAAAAAAAGAGAAAACATCCTTTCATCTCATCCATAGCATTGATCAGCAGTGCATGAAATTGGAATGATATCAACTCCATACTACCACAAAACAGTGTGAGCAAAAAGACAGGCCACAGTGCAGCTCTCCTACACACAAATCACATCAGGGTTTTTGCTCAGGCTGTCGTCATCAGATCAACCACTGGGGGCTGCTCAAGATCCACTGATCTTTTGACACCATACAGCTTTCACATCTTAACTTCTTTTTCCTTCACTTTTCCTGCCTGCTTTTTAAGTGTCATTTGTCTATGATTGCATGCACAATTGCGAATAAAAACAGGACTGAATTAGTTTGAAAGACTTATTTCTATAAACCTGCTCTCTTTCAAGTTTGCACTTCACCCTTGCCCTCTCTAAATAAGCTGAGGAAAGAAGAAAAAGCATTAAATATCTAACCTAATGGAGGAGATGACTGACATACTATTTACAAATAGATTGATTGATTCACTATTGTAGTCAAAAAAGGAACAGCTCACTGACTGTTACACTCATGTTTGTGCAGATATAATAATCTGTATGATCTGCTTTGGACATACTAGACATTTTTTTGCCTAGGATGCTGAGTGCTTGTCACATGAGAAAAAAGAGCAGTACTTTCCTTAGGGTATGGTTCTTCACCACACAGATTGCACACCTGCTATATCACCTGATTCACTATTGTAGTCAAAAAAGGAACAGCTCACTGACTGTTACACTCATGTTTGTGCAGATATAATAATCTGTATGATCTGCTTTGGACATACTAGACATTTTTTTGCCTAGGATGCTGAGTGCTTGTCACATGAGAAAAAAGAGCAGTACTTTCCTTAGGGTATGGTTCTTCACCACACAGATTGCACACCTGCTATATCACCTGTGGACAGTTCCCTTAAAGCCATCTGTTTGTTGCATGAAAAATACATACAGTAGAACATTGTTATCTGTTTAGTGTGGTAGTGAAAAGCTTCACATTGGCAGGCTGAATATGGGCTCTGCTGTCATTTTGCCCTTGGTGAATTGGTTAAAACATAGAAATCTTTGAAAAAACAGAATCGCAATTCATTAATCAGTAAACCTTAGCCAGTTTTAAAAAAAATAGCCCATTGAAACAAAATCAAAGATTTATCATTTAATACTGCTTTTTAAATGAATGACAGTAACTTTAGTCTTCTGGTGAGCCTCAATGGTAAAAAGTCAATTTGACATGTTTCAATAGCCAACACAGCTTCTACATAAGAAATCAATACCGAATCATGAGCCTCTTTGTGGTTGTGGTTTCAAACAGAACTTGAAGAGATTAAAAGTGTTTTTCAGTGGCTGTGCCTTCTTTTAATGGACAGTGACCCAAAACAGAAGCTGTGTCAATTCAAAGCAATGAAATTATGGACATCCCTCTCTTTGCTTCTTTTCCAGCAGTATTGACTGCAGATTTTCCCAGAGCATATGTTACTGTCGAACTGTGTGTATTACACACTTTGTTCAACATGGATTATCTGATTTTTTTTTCTTTTCTTTTAAAATCTTACAGTCATCGTATTATACGTAAGTTAAATTTGCAGTATTGCTATTTTTGAATGTAGCAACACATATTATCACAAGACTTGTGCATGTATACATTTTATTTTTCAAGTATATGCTAGAAAAGGTTCACATCCAATTTTCTGTAGTCAAAAAGCAAAAACCGGCTCATGGTTAATATCACATCAAACAAAGATGAAAGTACAGAATCCCTTTTGTAGACTAGCTGTTCGACAATTCCAGCTGTTTCCCCTTATTCCTCTTAAATTTCCTTTAAAAAAAAGCTTTTTACTTTTGCACCACTTTTACCTCTGTATTCTGTTCCTTCCTGCATTATTTCATGCCAACAGAGGATGTTTTTAGGCTTTGCACTTCATTTCAGTGTCACCAACATTTTGATATTAGCATGCTCAAGAATTCACTTCCCTGCCTTGATGATTAGATAGTTTTTATTTCAGCTTTGGGGGGTGAAAGTTCCAGAGCACATTGAATTAGTATACACATGGGAAGATATCAAAGCCAAAATATTTCACAGGTGGTAGACAGGCCTCAGGTGAAGTCTCTGTTACTGTCCCTTCATAGATTTCTTGAGGCGGCTATGTGACAAGTGAGCCTCACTGTGGAACATAAAGGGGATGTTGCTAAAGGAAGATATTGCAGTGTTTTAGTGTTACCTTCAAGGCAGACATGACAGCCTTACACTGCTGAAAAAATATGAACCCAACAAACCATCTTCCTGTTTTATGTTTCCTTAATGAACTCGAAAGTACAGTGTGTTGCCTGTGCTTTGAATTTTGTATCAGGGAATTAAAGTTAGATGTAATTGAACCAAAAAAATGTATGTGCAGAAGATGTTCAATAGCTAGTATTGCAGATTGTTGTGTCATTTGACTGTGGCGTGAATGCAATAAAAATTGCTGCTTTCTTGAAAATAGAGTGGCCTTAAATACTCAATCAGAAAAGCCTTTACAGTCCAAAGAGACAAAGGAAATAGATATTTCATTGTGAAACTTAGAGAAAAATCTTTAGTAGTCAGTTACCAGCTATTTAGCCAGTTTGTCAGTGCAAAACAAGAGACCACATGTTGTGAACTGAAAATGAGTCTCAGAGAACTTGAAATAATCCAGAAGGGTTGCAGTTTAATTTGTGTGTTTTTGAATGTGTTTATATTTATTTAGTTGGCCATTGTTAATGGTTAATCTCAGAAATGATTCTTTCTAAATTGTAAGTACTTAACCAAACGTGAATGCTTATTTAAAGTACCATTCTCTCCTGTCTGTGGTAGGACAAGCATGTATTGGCAGTGATAGCCATTGACAAGATGCTAGAGAGGCTAAAAAAGTCCAATGAGTTTCTGGAATTGATCCTCAAAGGTCTTAATAACTACCTGGAGAAGAAGCGTCTCTATTTTCCAAGATTCTTCTTCCTGTCCAACGAGGAGCTGCTGGAAATCCTCTCTGAAACCAAAGATCCCACCAGGTAAACAGCTAAAACACAAAGTCATCACTTGTATACACAGTCATGACATTGATTATACCAGGCTCAGTCTGATACATTGACTTAACCAGCTTCAGTACAACAAATATGTAAACACTACATATCATTTCAATCAAAAAACTCAAAACAGATATTCAGCCTCTGGTAGGAGCAGATCTAAGAATAGAAAACAACTAAAAGGAACTGTGGCTTTTGTGAGACTGATATTCAGCCAACTACAACCCTTACTGAAGCTCCAAAGTGGTTTCCCCAGAAGCCGCATCCTTACAGATAACCAGCCCTTGTCTCATTTCACCCGGGGCGTTTGGTTAATAATAAATGTGGTTCCAGACAAAAGATGTTCTAGCCTCTAACTCTCTTTCTGCCATTTCTTTTTTCTCTTATATTTTCCACTCTTAAATCCCTTAGTTCTGTCTTTGACTTCTGGAAATTGTCATCACATCATTACAAAAGCATGCAATCTTGATCTCTTTAAAGAATTGATTCCTCTGTAGTGATGGTTTTGGTAGGCTGGTAAGAGCAATGAAATGATGAGAGAATACTAATTGATTTTTTTAATAATTTGAGTCACTGGTTACAGTGGTCACTGGTTCTTTTTGTTTCAAGAGTAAAGATAATTTGAGGTTAAGAATGACTCCACCTTAAAAGCATATTTGGAGGACGTTAAAATAAATGTAAGATTTTTTTAAATGGTAGTTTACCAAAATAATTTTAACTTGTGGTCCACTTACTAGCTTTTTTTTGCTTCTTGTGAGTTGTTATTAGTTTTGTACCTTGTAGTGATCCAATATGTCTGTGGAAATCATCAATATATTAGCATGAGCACACCATTGTAATTATCTCACTCAATCTAGTTTGTGTTGACCTATAATGGATAAAACAACAGCTGATGCAGTTACATTCAAGGGCAGCTATATAATAATATAAAGACTAATTAAAGAAAGTACATTTTGGATCAGAAACAATAAAAATGTGGCTGAAGTTTTAAGATAAAACTCTTGTCATGCTAACATCCGCAGCCTTTTTGTCATCATTTATGATTCCACAAGAGGGATAGAGGCATTTTTAGTGTGTGCATCATTACTCTTTTATATAATAAATGGAAAATTTAAATCTGTATCTGCACCAGACAGCATGCACACCTTGTATAGATGTGGACTCATAACCACCCTCACTCAAGGCATTACCTATGCCCACTAAAAGCCCCTATGTGTAGAATGTTTTATGTGATTGTGATCCCTCAAAGTATTCTTACTGTACATGTTTTTGTTTTGGACAGTCAAGAAAATACTGGTGATGACTGATGCAGATGTTGGCTGGTAGTGCAATTAAGGAAGCACATAAACTGCCCAACAGGAACATCTGTAGTTATCCACCATTGTCTACACAGGATTAATTCATAAATCGTTTTGTTAAGCACTCATAGACCTTTGGCAGAGGCTTCACGAACTAGTTCATAAAAACATACTTGTGTTCATAAAGTATGAGTAAAGCTTTTATAAGACCAATAAGAACTACAAAGGTTTAAATACTATAGTTACGAGGTCTATTGCTCATATTTGGTAAAATGTCCACATGATGTCACCAACAGTCCAGTTTGAGGGACCAGTGTAAGATATTCAATTTTTTAAAAAATTTTCCTGGTTCTCAGTTTCATTTTTTTCTGTTCTTCTCTCTTCTAGGGTGCAGCCCCATTTGAAGAAGTGCTTTGAAGGCATTGCTAGTGTGGTTTTCACCGATGTGCTGGACATCACCCACATGAAGAGCAGTGAGGGTGAAGTGGTGCAGCTGCTGGATATCATTTCTACCTCTAAAGCCAGGGGCCAGGTGGAGAAGTGGCTTCTGGAACTTGAGAATGGCATGATTGCCTCGCTGCATAAGGTGTTGTATGGAATGATATTGCCATTTTTTACACCAAAATTGACTCCAGCACAATCAGTGAATCTTTCATTTGCTTTCTAATATACCATGAAATATTTACCTGAGAGTTAAAACCTCTCCCCCACGTTGCTGTCCAATGTAGGTAATTGGGGAAGCAATCGAGGCATACCCCAATGAGTTGCGGATAAACTGGGTGCGTGCGTGGCCAGGACAGACAGTGCTCTGCGTCTCACAGGTCTATTGGACGAAGGATATTCATGAGGCTATCAATACAGGACAGAAGGTGATCAACCGATTGTTTTACGTACATTAGGCACTTTGAATTACAGTGTACATATGTATTGTTAGTGTAAAGTCCTTTCTAAAAGTATAGCGCATTTTATTTTAGTGCCAAGGCTCTTTTATATAGAAGCTCAGTTCTAGGTAGCTGCAGTTTATGTCTTCAGTGCACAGTTATTAACCTCACAGAGGTGAGAATCTGTTTGAAAAACCCTGAATGTCATTTAATAACAATACCAGCTATTACAAACATATTTCGGGAATTTTCATATTCTTTCAGAATTTTCACATCATCTACAGAATACTCTGAAGTTCCATTTTATCTGTCTCAAAGCAAATATAATGGCAATAGACACTGTCAAGTACATTCTGCCAGGCGATGTGTGAGAGAGAGATTCAAAAGCTTGTGAAGATGAGGTCAACAAAGTCTGATCACTTTTTGATACGCTGAATGACAAACAAATTACCTTTCAATTAGTGTTTGACTTGCATTGATGACTTACCTTGTGGCACTACCTACAAGCTGTCATGTAATTCAGAACAGTTCAGCTTTAAACAGAGACTGAGGTTGATATGGAAACAGCTACTCTGGATGAGGATCACAAGCTGTATTCAGTCTGTCACATCAAATAAGAAGCACCTACAGAATATCTCATAAGCTGACACATCCTATTTAGCTGATGTAGCCAGTAGAAGTCAGCTGTCAAAGCAAGGTGCAGTTAAGTGCTGTTTTATGACATATTATATGTTTTTTAAATATCCCTCAATAGGCAGGTTTTGAGTGAGGGTTAAATTTTACCTTAAAATGTGAAAATCATGTCCAGCCAGCAATAGAAGGATAAGTATGGTGTTTGCCTCGTGGACATCTTGGTTGTGATGGACTTAATAGATGTTCCAGGGATCAAACTTGTGATCTTCATAGATGGGGTCATGACAGCATTCACCCTCGATCTTGATAAACTGTCTGTTCCATAATATTTCTCTCCCTAGGCCTTAGATGCCTACCTTGAACAAAACAATAGACAGATTGACGACATTGTGGGACTCGTACGTGGCAAGCTATCCAAGCAGAACCGGGTGACCCTCGGAGCACTCGTTGTGTTGGATGTCCATGCCAGGGATGTGCTGGCTTCACTGGTGCAAAAGAAAATAAGTGATGAGAATGACTTTGAGTGGCTTAGCCAGCTGCGCTATTACTGGGTGGTATGTAAAACAGAAAGTATTTGGGGACTGTGGGGCTTCATTTTTACTCATGATAAACATTCAAACATTGACTTTTGGATTTGAATCACACCCTGTACAGGAGAACCACCTCCAGACCAAGATGATAAATGCTGGTTTGCCTTATGGTTATGAATACCTGGGCAACACTCCCCGTCTGGTCATTACCCCTCTAACTGATCGCTGCTACCGGTAAAGCCACTACACATCCTCATGGATAAAATTAATGTGTATATAAAGTAATACTATGTCATGTATAATATGTACTTAAATGTTTGATATATGTAAATATGAAATAACAAGATATATACCACTGATAAATAACACATTTCTACCCCGATTTACTAGTGTATTGTTGCAAAATCCCTGTAATGCTGTGCAAATGCCATCAGAAAAATAAATGGATATGATTGTTCTGTGCAGCACTCAGAAGCTTGCACCTTTCACTTTAATGCCTTTCTGCAGTGATGCTCTCAGTCACTTCTGTATTATCCCAAAGTGGACATATTTTGACAGTTTTGTTGATTAAACTATATGAACACATTAAAGAAACATGATTACATGTATCACTGACAATCCATAAGGTATTCCATGAGCTTTTTTCTGTACTACAGCACTTTGTTTGGTGCACTCCACCTCCATTTGGGCGGGGCCCCTGAGGGCCCAGCTGGCACAGGAAAAACAGAGACAACCAAAGACTTGGCCAAAGCCGTTGCCAAGCAGTGTGTTGTCTTCAACTGTTCTGATGGACTAGACTACATCGCTCTGGGCAAGTTCTTCAAAGTAAGTACAGTTCTCTTGCTGTAAGTTAAAAATATTAGAATTTTCTTACTACCTACTTCCCAAACTTTCAATCTCAAACAGTTGTGAAAGCACACATCAGGAAAAAAACTGACACTCTACAAAACTTGTTTTCTACACACAAGTAAAGCAAGCAATAGAAAAAAAATGTCTCAGGCACTGTTGCCCTATTCTTTTAGATGGAAGCATACTGAACAGATACTTCCACCTTTGAATATAACACTAGCATAACGGTCGGCACTTCAAAGAGTGAGATAATAGAAGGTTACACAGGGGTTACATTTCCCATCCATTTTTATTTCCTTCAGAATGACATTAGAAGATTTAAATGTCACACTCTACAAACCACCACAATTTCTCCTTTCAAATGTAATGCTTTGCGGCTATGAAGTTTTGTTTACTGACCAATATGCAAATAAAATACAGTAATATCTAAATAAGTATAAAACTGTGTGAAAATCAAGCAGTCAGTTTTGCATGTACCTTGCTTTGAACACAAGTCAAGGTGCAAATGTCAGACTCGTAGGACATTCGGATGTGACCCTACCAAACTGCAGTAAACTGATGGCTTGATCAAGGACCCAGTGTTAACTCCACTTGTCCTACCCCTCTGTTTTATGTCTTTATGTGGGTGTCGAAAGTAGGAGGACACAAGCGACACTAAATGATTGCAAAAAATCTAATTTTTATTTGCACTGAAATTGCCCTACAACCCTCTTAAATGTCCTCCTATGTGCCATACTGAAGTAGTTGTGTTTGTGTGTCTGTGTGTGTGCATACATGTGTTTGCAGGGCCTCTTGTCCTGCGGAGCTTGGGCCTGCTTTGATGAGTTTAACCGCATTGACTTGGAGGTACTGTCTGTGGTTGCTCAACAGATTCTCACTATACAGAGAGGTTTGTGCTATTTTTTTTTCCCCCTTTGATCTTTGCATATGCTGACAGTCAAACAGAAACAAATTTGGCATACTTTCACTGGTAAAAAATCAGGTTTCCACTACAAAGGAATGCAGCATAGAGCTAAGGCAATTTGTGTAGGCTGGCCAGCAGAACTTCAAGAATAGCTTTGTTCGGTGCAGCACAGCAGTGTGTCCTATGTGTGCTTCCGGCAACGAGTGACTTACACCATAAGATACAAGAGCCAAAGGGGCATTCTTCTTTTATTTTCTTAGCTCAGAACAAAAGTTTGAAAATACTAATAGGTTTCTGTTACTAAACTGCTGCTGCAGTAAAACTATTTTGCAGTTTCTTTTTAAAGTTTTTATCCAAATTTTGTGGTGTGTTGTACAGGTGATAAAGTTTCATTTGTGAACTTAACTTTTGTAAACTTGACATAACTTGTCTGATTTAAGCTGTAGTTTGTGACAAATTTTGAAGCCTTTTAGCCTTTGCCCTATTAAGTGTGTGTTTATCAAAGAAGTCTCCAAAGTAGGATACTTGAGCCTTTTAACACTTTATCTCACTTCATCTCTGTGTTCAGGAATTGCCGCTCACAGTGAGATGCTGATGTTTGAAGGGACAGAACTAAAACTGGACCCCTCCTGTGCTGTGTTCATTACAATGAATCCAGGCTACGCTGGACGTTCTGAGCTACCAGATAATCTCAAAGTAGAGTTACAATTTGTTAACCATTTTTGTGTTGCAAATGTTCAGACAGTGATATCTGGAATGCAAAGCTGAAGCCACATTCGCATACGTAGTTGAATAACAGTTGGAAAATCAGCATTCTTCAAAAGTGTGTCTTTTCACAGGCTCTGTTCAGAACTGTGGCTATGATGGTGCCAGACTATGCAATGATCGCAGAGATTGTGCTATACTCATGTGGCTTTGTGACCGCACGGCCGCTGTCAGTGAAGATTGTGGCCACTTATCGACTATGTTCAGAGCAACTTTCCTCACAGCATCACTATGACTATGGGATGAGGGCTGTGAAGTCTGTGTTGACTGCTGCTGGAAACCTCAAGGTATCTCAATGCAGATTTAATATGATATGGTGGGATGGAATTTTTATCTACCTGAATATCTCACAAAATCATTCCAGTGCCAGTGACACAACCCCATTGTTTTCTCTCATTTTTGAGAGTGTCATAATGTTATTATGAGAGTTTTGAGAATTTTTAATACTGACTTTTTTTCAGGTGAGACATGAAAATAAAGTACAAAATTTTTTTAATCAATAAACTAAAAGACAATTGAGACAATTGGTAAAAAAAGAGTTGCTAGTTGGTATGCAACAATTTCTTAAATCTTGCTGAGTCTGTGTTGATGAAACTGTTTTGCATCACCTTCTAAATGGACTTTGTTACTGTAAATCTTTAGTGCAGGAACTGCAAGGTTATTTTAAGTAGGGCTATGGTGCGTTTAGGGAGTTTCATGATACTATTTTTCTCTTAATCCATTCTTTGCTGTAGTAATCTTAGAGACACAGTGATGAATCTTATCCCCCTATTTTCCCAACACAATATCACCAACTATCTTGCATTGAAGTGATGTGTGAGAGGGGAAGATCAGGGCTGTCACTTTGATTTTTAAAGAGAAAGTTAATAATAGGCACTTGTATTTTTTTATACACAAAGGAGATATGACTCAACTGCAGTGACCTGGTATACACACACACACACACACACACACACACATATATATATATATCTTTTGTTAGGTACTAGTGAGGACATCAAGCCTACTGTCTTTTTTAAAATTTACTACAAGAAAAGAAAGATGTCATTCAGACTCTCTCTACAGCTGACTTTATAGAGAAACTTGTCTTCATTGAGCTTTAAGATTCAACTAAAATCATTACTTTTCGGTTAATTAGTTCCCCCCGTGTTTTTGCTCTCATCATTTGTCTTTTTTTAACTAATATTTTCCTTTCTCCTCATGTTCCTTGGGGTCTGATTTGTTGCACTGCAGCTCGCTTTTCCAGAAGAGAATGAAGACACCCTGTTGCTGAGATCCATTATTGATGTTAATCTGCCCAAGTTTCTGGCCCATGATTTGAAGCTATTTGAGGTGCGATAAAGTGAAGCTTCTCCTGTCTTGATTAATGTAGCAATAGATATCAAGTGATGTCAGCTGGTGTTAATTCCAGTCAGGTTATTTTGGAACCATCGTGCATTGGGAAAATTAAGTCTGTCTGAGCCAGAACAGTTAACTTGATTGTTAATGTGTTCGTATTTGAATGGTTCTTTACCCTGTGTTTCTGAGTATGTGTTTGTATCATTTGTCATTTCGGGTGTGCATGCAGAATATATGTTTCCCCTACATTTTTTATTTGAAACTCTTTTTTTACTGTATATGTTTGCTCATTCAACACAAAATTTTCCCTCCTTGTTTCCCAAATACTTTACCTATTTATCTCAGGGTATCACCTCCGACCTCTTCCCTGGGGTCAAGCTTCCAGAACGAGACTACCGCGTCCTACTGGAGGCCATTGAAGAAAACTGCCAGCGCATGAACCTGCAAGTCACTGATTTCTTTATTGAGAAAATCCTGCAGATCTTTGAGATGATGATAGTGAGGCATGGTTTCATGCTGGTAGGGGAGCCCTTTGGAGGCAAGACCAGCGCCTATCGTGTGCTGGCAGCAGCCCTTCATGATGTCTTCGAAAAGGTATGATATCCTGTTTAAATCAAACCCGCAGGCTTTAGGTGGAGGTGGTTGCTGTGCTCTTCATCTACTGACAATAGGAATTAAGAAATGCTAACCAGTAGTTGGACTTTGTTGCAAGAAAGATCAGTCAGTTTGTCTGAAATCTTCCTGAGTGAAAAAAAAACCTTTCAGTGGATAATCATGCATTTTTAATTGTATTTTATTGCAAATGTTGATGGGATTTCCTAAGTCTTTAGGACAGGACATTACTCAGTCATCAAAAAACCTTCATGTTAGGTAAAAGTATGTGGCACACTCAATATCCAAGGCTTATCTGAGCTACATGTTTGTCCCGAGTAAACACATCCATCCAATTTGTCAGAGCTGTATTCTTTGTTTAGTAGTTATCGATCTCACAGGAAAGAGCAGAACTGGCTCGTTGTATTTACATGGCTGAGAGGTCTCAGAGGCATCCCACCAAGGAGACAGATGAAGGCCTGCTGATGGAACGCCTGGCAATGCCACATTTATCATCGTCATTCTTGTTGCTGCACATCCACTGATCATGTCCAATTCCCCTCCCCTTTCGCTTTTTTTTTTTTTTTCCAGCAGCTCACTTTTCTCATTGTTTTAAAGTCAAAATGACACCTTGCCTGAATGGCTGTTTGCAGCAGTTTTTCCTCTTCCAGAGTTAGCAGAAGTCCTGTCAAACAGTTGTCTTAAGAGAAATTTCAGTTTTTGTGGAGACAAGTCAGCCAATTAAGTGGCATGTCATGCTGTGCTTTTATATACTGTATACAGTATGTTTGTGTTTAGGTGTGTGTGTGTGTGT
>JAPZDZ010000005.1:18693089-18703657 GCA_029783805.1 Acanthurus tennentii
CCAATTAAGTGGCATGTCATGCTGTGCTTTTATATACTGTATACAGTATGTTTGTGTTTAGGTGTGTGTGTGTGTGTGTGTGTGTGTACATACATGTGCAACCCTTTTTTTGACAATAAGATATCTTTGTGTGTTCTTTATGTCTGTTGAATGTTTGTATGTATGCGGTTGTGGCACTAGGGTTTGATGGATGAGAACCAGGTCCAGATCACAGTTATCAATCCCAAATCCATCACGATGGGGCAGCTGTATGGCCAGTTTGACCCTGTTTCCCATGAATGGTCTGATGGCATCCTAGCTGTCAGCTACAGAACCTTTGCTGCCTCCCAGGTAAGATTTGAACGCAAAGTACATCACTAAAATTGTTTTTAGTTGGGAAAATCCACATCATTTATGCTCACAGAGATGCCACATCTCCTGCTGAATAAGGATGTGATTATGGAGACAAGCTAGGAAGGCGTCTTACTTTTAGTTATACTCACGGAGATTTCTCAAGGTCACTGATTGAATTTTTGCCTGAGAAACCACTCTTTGTTTATACAGGTTGCCAAAAGTACACACAGAGCTCCACTTAGATCGTATATTTTCATGCAACAAGAGAAAACAGTGTCTTGTAGTCACTCTCCCAACTGTGCTAACAGAACTTAATATACTCTCTTAGTTTCTTAGTTTCAAATCATGTTTTTTCTCATCCAGCACTTTAGTATTACAATGATATAATTGGGTTTTAAGTTTATAAACTGTGTCTGCTCTCCACCTGCTCTGTCAACATGACATCTGTTCAAATACTCCAAACAAACTTTCCCTTTGTGAAAGAAGTTTGGCTGTTGGAGAGACACAAACATTTTTATAAAGATGTTGGCTCTCAGAGGAACATGCAGTGTGGTGTCAATCATACTGTTCAGCGTCAGCTGGATCACAGCTAGCCACGTTCGTTTTTGATGTGAGCTTCTAGCATTTTAGTTCCCTGTCAACTGGGCTTCTGACATCATACAGTAGATCTTGAGGCTCCAGTATTGGCTAGTAAAACTTTCTGCTCTTCACGATTCTTTTTTCCTCTCTGAAGTGACAGTCTAGATCTTCCCACCATCACCACAAGACACAGCCACTTATTTTGACTTCTAAAGCATAAGCAGAATTTTAAATTGTCTGTTTGTTTATGAGCTAGAATGTTATCCATGTTTTCTTTCCTGCACATGGGTTATATTGTGGAAAAAAAGCACATTAACCAGCCTCATATTGTAATTGTTTAGTCATAAAATGAGGGACTTACATAAAAATGACACTTTCATTATGGTTTATCGTGTAACTAGAATTTTATCAGTTTGATTACTCCCAAGAGGAAACTGTAAACTTCAGGAGGCCGATACAGTCTCTATGGAAACAGTCATTTGAAGCAACTTTGTCTCACAAGGTTAAGAAAAAAAAAATATTTGATTTATATGTCCCTTTTACCAACTCTGTGCTGTCCCTTTTACCAACTCTGTGCTGTGCAGCTACATTGCTTTCTAAAAATAGATGTCCAGGCTACCTGCTTGTAAGGCAGCACTAAGACAACAACAGTAGAAATGTAAATTTTGCTTTGAATTATTCCTATGTGCTCCACGTATAACAAGTAATTGAGAAAACTGCTCCTGCACCTCTCCCTAAAGAATACCCTAAGACATCTTACACATGTGGCATATTAGGATTTGGCTAGGGGTGCAGTATGCTCAAATGTTTCATGTTGTAGGTAGGTGTAAAGCATGAACAGGAGACCTAGATGCCTTGTTGTCTGCTCAGGCTCTGTTTATGAGTTTAGACGGATCATTGTACGATAGGCATGACATTCCAATTAATTTCAAGCTGGTAGAGAGAAAGACTGCAGTGACAGGGTAAACAAAAGAAACATTTTGCTGTCTTGTTAAATTTAGATCTTTAATAACTCTTTCATTCAGCTGCACTCACACTACACACATGGACAGAAGATATACATACTGCAATGCGTGCACGTCATAATGGAAAATCATTTGTTTGCCCTTTTCTCAAATTGTTTCCAAATGAACTTGTCATTTTAAAAATTGTCTCTCTGTATTAAGTTGTCATCTTACAAATTGTTTTTTTGTCAATGAATAAAGAGTGTGAGAAGCGGTTATGACAATCGAGGCTGTACATACTGATGCAATGAAAATAGGAAATGAGAACAAGGCTGGTCTTAATTTTGTTTCAGAAAACTCATTTTCCTCTCTGGGTAAAAAGTCTGTCTTTGTTTTGCTCTTTTTTTCTGCACCACATTTTACTAAACTAATTCGTTGTGTGCTAATCTGGAGCCCAGCAGCAGTACGGTGTATTAAACTCACTGCATACAGAATGTAATCTTTTTTTCACTGCCAACGCTCTCTGTCAGATCATTACATTACAGCATACTCACTTCCCTCTCAAGCACCAGATGGCCCCAACCCAGGCATCTCAATTTGTTTATATTTTAACAAATCAATTTAAAGCACAGCCCTTGCCAGTCCATTTAACTGGAGAATTGACTCTTGTTGTCAACCCTATTATGACAGTGTAGGTGTTAATTTCATTCATTTAGCAAACATTCTTTGCTTAGATTATAATGCACATGAGCTCTTGTGTGACCTTGAAAGTATGCACAGGGATTTCTGTAGAGGGAGAAGAAATGAAAACAGTATGTGCATATGATTAAAGGATACCGCCACTGTCTTAATAAACCAAGTGGTAGAATGCAAGTTCCTTCTGTGCACTTTTAAGCTCTTCTTCTAAACTTTAAAGCTCCATGAATACTTAAGAAATTTTGCATATTTTAGCACTGCAGGGGCCAACCTTCTGGTAAATTTAGCTTGTCTTTTTCTTTAAGTAAAAAAGCCTTTCCAGAGTTTGAAGTTTAAGGCGTTTTTCTATCTGTCTGACTGTCTGTCTGTTTGTGCCCTCTTACAACCTTGATTCCTGAAAAAGTTGGTCTGAAAACAGGCAGACAGTGTTTTTATAGAAGTGTTTCTAAGCCCATATAGTTAAAGTGTTAGATACAATCGTACGATCATGTTTCAGTGTTGTGCTCCATCCCTGCTTGTGAATGACTGCTCTTTTTGAAGGTTTCTCTTTCATACCCAATCATGAAACAATCATCATCGGTGAACCTGTTGCATTCCAGAACTTTCTTGGTCTTTTGTGCCCTTGTCCTACCTTGTTTGAAACATGTCTGGCCTAAGATTCAAAGTAAACATATTTTTACAAAGGTCAGTGCAAATGATGAGACAAGACATAAAATATGATGTCTATGTACCATTGAGTGTGCAGCAAAAAGGAATAGCAATTAGCAAAAATTGTCCCATTTTGTTTTATTTGTGTTTTACACAGCATCCCAGCTCTTTTTGATTTATTACACATCAACACACTTGTCCTTCCTAAATCTGTCAAGCTGCCTTAACATCAAGAATTACACAATTTTATATGGCCCTACTTGTATTTGTTCAATTTGTTCAACATATAAAGAAGATAAGCAAGAAAGATGTCAGTATTGATAATCATTCATGATTTCTCTTTGAAGTACACATATTGTTAGGCTATAATATCATGTACATTATATACCTATTTTAAATTGCCCTGATCCTGTTCCTTTCCTCTCTTAGAGCCCTGACAGAAAATGGCTTATCTTTGACGGCCCAGTAGATGCAGTGTGGATTGAGAATATGAACACAGTGCTCGATGACAACAAGAAACTGTGTCTGATGAGCGGTGAGATCATTCAGATGTCACCACAAATGAGCCTCATCTTTGAGCCCATGGACCTGGAGGTGGCTTCGCCAGCCACAGTGAGCAGCTCTCTTATTTTTGATGAATTCTTATTTTAAAGAGTTTTGTCAAGGTGTTTCCTGCTTTTGTGTTTTGTAGCAGTAATGCTTTCCAATCTCTGAATATAGCTAAGGATGGATCATCTCTTGGTCTTATTTAGAAACACACAATTTTTAATACCAGGCTGGTGGATTTCTTGTAAACTTGGCGTGCACTGTTTCTGACTGCATACTGGGGAAACAGCATATCACTGCCTCACCTATCATCTTCATCATCATCTTTCCAATTACACACAGGCTTTTCCTTATGATGCCCTTCATGCTTGCCTTTATTACACACACTCTTTAGTATTCATCACACTGGTGGTGTCTACTTTAATTGTCTGTTATCTACCCAAACAGTGTAGATTTAGTTAAAAAGGAACAACTGAGCAAAGTATTTTTGGATTTTATCTATTTTGTTCTGTAGTAAGTAATTGCAGATCACATTTAGTCTCTGCTTAATCTTGATTCAAGTGTCTGATAGGTGTAATGATATTGATAAAGCACAGACAGTCACAAGGAAGTACTTTATTTGATATTCTTTTTTTAGTAACTGCTTTATAAAACTATCATCATGCTTAAAGCCTTGTGGAACTTCATGTCCTAACCAAGTAAAATTACTTCTCTCTGTTTCCCTTGTTTCTCTCCTTGCATACCAACTGAGGCATGGATGTTGGCAATAGATAAACATGTAGGAGTTAACTAAGCATTTCAATAATGATATGAGAAAAAAAACAGTAACAATATATGTAATCATTCTTACAACTCTGCAAACAAAGACATCACAGGCTTTGAAATTCTTACGATCCTTTTATAGATCTTTCAATACATGAAGTTTATTTTAAATTGTATCTTACCTTATGGTTCTTTGTTTCATGGCAGCATCAGAGAATCTTTATTCCAGTACATAGATGCTTTGAGAACGTACCTTTATATCTCCTGGCTTTACTTTCTTTATTAAACAAACTTCTTTTTTTGAATCTCTGTAGCCCGCCAGCTGTTCCTTTTGTCATACTGAAAGCAGCGGCATCAACATTTTTATGATCACAGCAAACTCCCCTTACTTTTTGAAGGGTCTCTTTGGTGCACTGGGGGTCTATAGTTCTCTTTTTTCCTCTTATTTTTTCTCTCTTTCTCTTTGTATCATATCTGGATGTCTTTCAACTGTTGTTTATACATTGTATTCATTCATCTATCCCTGTTTACTTTTCTTCTTTTCTTCTTACTTTACCTTTACTCCTTTCTGATGTTATTCCTAGGGTGAGACTTTGAGCTATGTGAGAGAAAGACCTTTTCTTTCAGTTACAGTACAATGCATTTTACAGTTTGCATAATTGCATCCAATATTTTGCTAATAATGAACTTATTGTAGTTCTTTGTACTCGTAAAATATTTTTTCTCTTGCTCATTAGTTAGAAAATAATACTACATTAACAATGATGTTCTTATAAATTACCTGCTCTTCATGTGTTAAGTACCACTGGTTCAGATGTTTTATCACAGATGCAGCACGTGTTTGTTGCAGGTGTCTCGCTGTGGTATGATCTACATGGAGCCTCACATGCTTGGCTGGCGGCCCCATATGCTGTCTTGGCTCAACACCCTGCCTGACACAGTCAAGGCAACACACAAAGACCTCATCACGGCCCTTTTTGACCGCATCCTGCCAGCTTGTGTGCAGCTCATTCGAAAGGCCACCAAGGTGCTGAATCATCCTTAGGACATACAGTTTATTTTTTAGCTGAAGGTATTTTACAAATACATTTATTGTCTGTATGCTAAAGGTAATTTTTGATCCTGCATCTGCCAGATGATTATGCCTCTTTTTCTCTTTACTAAGTACATAATATTACATTGTTATATGTGTATTTCATCCCTAATGTTTTAGAAGCAAATTTCAAATTTTAAATAGTTCCATTTACAGCAGTGTTTTCTAATCAAAATATTTAGCAAACTATACTAACTTTTAATGAGTTCTGAGTCTAGTAATAAAACTAAACATCACTACTTTTTGAGTTTTAATTTGTGTTGTTTCTCTTTTATGGATCTCAGGAGTTGTCCCCAACCTCTGACACCAATCTAGTCAAGTCCCTGATGAATCTGATGGACTGTATGATGGATGAGTTTCATGATGAGGCAAAGATGAAAAGCATGAATGAAAAAGATATCTGCTCTTGGTTGGAGGTTTGTATACAGACCCACTGCTACAACTGCCAATTATTATAGTGTTATTAGCAATCAGAAGATCTTAACCAAAGAATTTTTTATTTGATGGTATTAATTTAATGATGCTGTAAACCTCTGGGTTAACCCAGGAGTGGCCACAGCATCATAAAACAACCATTACGGGTTATTAGAAAGCATTTATGAGGTAAATGAGCCTTTACAGTGCAACACAGTGTCCTGGAAGCAGTCTGTTTCACAATAACCCCCTTTCCACCCTCGCAGTTCTCAACAGAAATATGCCTCTGTGTCACAAGGTCTAAGTATGAAACATTTACTTGTATAATTCAACATACAGCATTCTTGTCAAATTAGTGTGTTGTGTATGTAAAGGACAGTCAGTTCAAAAGAGTTTGAAAGACCTGGCTGACAGCCAAAATAAACTGATGTGTCATCTAAATTTTAACATATCCTCTAAAAACTGCACATGATACACCAGAAACACTATTGTTGTGAGTGCATGTAAGAAGAAATAACTAATACATAAGCTGTCTTTGTACTCTTTACTTGAAAATGCACAGAGTTCAAATTTAAAATATTTCACTGTCAAGTTTTGTTTTTCCCTGCTCTTATGTTGTAAACCTGTGGTTTTGCTTGAGGAAGCAGAAATTCATGGTGGGGGTTAACAAGGCTTACATAAGGAGAAAAACTGCATTAAATGGGTAAAATCAATGGTTTGCTTGGCTGAACAGCAAGGGAAAAAAGAGGCAGTCAGTACAAAAAGATAGGTCTGTGTCCTGTTGGGAACTGGCAAGGATCAGTGCTGCCAAATACGCTGTAGAACTACAGGGTCATTGGCCATGCATGACCCAAAGCAACGTACAAGCCGTCATTACAGCATACTGTCAGACCAACAGCATCATTTGACCTAATTTTACATAAAAAAGAGGAGAGGAAAGCTACTCTTCCTAATTTATATTTTTCTGGCTCACCAGTTCCCACATTGTGTAAATACCTAATTTATAGACAGTTATGCCAAATCAAATGATTTACCAATTTAATTTAAATTATCATATTGTGGAGCACAGATATTCTAACCTTTTTATTCTCCCTAATAATAATGCTGATACCTCAACTTTATATGTTTTGCAGATACAGTTATTACTGTTTATAGACTTAATTCACTAATGTGCTGTAAAATTAAATTGAAAAACATCAGTTTCAAACTAATGTTTTAAAGATACATTTTGATACATTCCTTTCCTCCTATCAGAACCCTGGTTGAGTTATGATCAGCTTAATTCAGACTGCTGTTGCCCTGGTTTGGTATCAGTTCAGTAATATGTTTACATTGTACATTGTGAACTGAAACAAAAGAATCAGTCTTGGCTTGGGCCCCTGTGGTTCCTGTTGCTGTACTCTTTAAATACACATTCAAATCCTTTCCTTAACCAAACTGTGAACTGAGATTCAGTATCCATCAAAGAGCATGCCTTGTCCCTTTCACGTATTGTTCTGATAAGGTTTGCCTCCTAACAGGCCCACAAGCAGCAGAAAAGTTTTAGCAGATGGGTGTTTTTTTTTCTGCCCCCTGCGTGAGTTCCAATTGATTTTTTTTTGGCCGCTGAATCCTATCTTTTGAAAGCACCGCTATTATCCCCCCGTGGCACACTGCACTGATGAATGCCTTTCAACACTCTCTCCCATGTCTCTCAGCCAGTCATTATCAAAGTGTTGAATTAATCAGCCTTTTAACAGCAGGAGCTATCATGAGGCTGCTAAGCTCATGATAACTCATGAGTCTGTAGGAATTTTCAGTTCTTACAGTATTCCTACTGTTCTCAGACAAAAACATTTTCCTTCTGTGGAGTCTGATTTCTTTCTTATAAGATAATCTGTATGCTGTATATTTAAGTAAATCAATATTTGCAACATTTGACTGACCCTAGATCTACTATGGGCTTTCATGTGTTTAACCTTTGTTACATATGATAATATCTTTTAAGTATTCAGAAACCCTTAACCACCTTGACAGCATTACTCTCTTCCTTAACCACCAGGGTGAAACCTTCATGTTGTCATCCAACCATTTTACTGTACAGTAAATTCCCCTCCCACCCAGAAACAGCTACAGCAGACTGTATGTGTACTCAAGCACTTAATAACCAAATGACTGGCATTGTACTGGAGAGCTTTTGTTCTACAGCTGTGTGAAAATGACTTTAGTAAGCATTTGCACCAGTATGTTTCAGGGGGAATTGTCAATGTATATCTGATTGTATTCATCTTATACTAGTGGTTAGTTCTATACAGTTTTTGAAGTGTTTTTGAAGGCTAGTTTATATAATACAGCAACTGTTTGGAAAAGCAAACACACCTACTAGCCACCTAAATGATTTCAACACTCGCACTTTGTTAAATTTTAAATCATGTTCAGGGAATTTTTTCACCATTTCAATTACAGGCTAATTGACATTTTTACATTCAAATTTCAATGATATTCCAGTGAAAAAGTTGTGACATTGTCCTATCCTTTCACACAGGGCATCTTTTTGTTCTGCTTGGTGTGGTCAGTGGGTGCCAGCTGTGATGATATGGGCCGGCAAAAGTTTGATGCTGTGGTGAGAGAAATACTTAACGGCCCTTTAAGTGAAGAGACCCGGTCCTGCCACGGCATTCTGGCCACTGTCGAAGCTCCTACTAAACAGCTCACAGTGCCCTTGCCCACTGAGGGAACAGTCTACCAGTATCGCTTCATTAAAGAGGTGGGTATGGTTCAGAAACCCGCAGCTAAGAGAACTTTCCTGCATTTTTTGGCTTGAAAGTACTTCTTTATTAGCTGCATATGGAGAAATTTGTGGAAAATTTAGTTTAAGTAAAAAAAAAGCTCTTTTCTTCTAACAGAAGTGAATTTTAATAAAAAAGGGACTGGCTATTTTGTGTCCACTTTGTTTTTTTTGAGTTGGAGATGAATTGCTGTTTATCTCTCACTTGTAACTATAAAACCTTTTTTCACTTACTTTTTCAGGGCCCTGGCAGGTGGGAGCTGTGGACAGATGTGCTAAACACTGCTCCACCCATATGCAAAGACATGCAGTTCAACGAAATAATTGTGCCCACTGAGAACACAGTACGCTACATGTCACTGATGGAGCTCCTCATCACCCACCAGAAGCCCACCATTTTCATCGGTCCGACTGGCACTGGGAAGAGCGTCTATATTACAGTGAGTCACGCACACTGTAGTTTTTTTATTATTGCATGTTATGCATAAAGTAATATAAGATAGGAAAAATAATGATACAACATAACAAGATTTTATTAAGTACAGCTACCTAGCAATTATTTTGTAAAGTAGCCTAACAGAAAAGTAAATCTCTTGCCTTTCCCCTGAATATGTTCTCATACCATCATAGCAATAAGATTAGATATTGTCAGACTAGACTTAAAAGTACCTTTTCATCATTACCTTTGTTACCATCCATTTCTTACCAGAACGCATTTTGTATAACACTGAAGCTTAACAAACATTAATTTCCCACCCCATTCAGTTGACCATAAAATAGTCTGACACCTTCATTTTTTTCATTGGTGTTTGCTAGCTAAAAATATTTTGCTTTCCCATGTTTGTTGTGTTTCTTGGTACCCTTTGAAACTTTAGCAGGCACAGGAGTCGTGTGCTTGCATAGTCATGCGAGTCCCAAGACACAAGCACAACTGAGACCCATTCATCAAAACGTTGCTTCAATTTGTTAGTTATGGTCAAAAACACCTCAGGGTATCTTTTACAAGTTTGATCTACATTGGTTCCTTATTTTTAGCTCTGTTTGTTTCTATTCCTGAATCTTTTTTAAGTTTAACTTTTATTTAACCAGAGCAAATCCACTGAGATTAAGAGTATCTTTTTCAGGGGAGTCCTGGCCCAGGCAGGCAGCAGTACTAAAAACAGGTTAATTAAAAACAGATACAAGACAAAACAGACATTACTACTGTTGTCTGTTCTCCAGGGGAACTGGGGATCTGAATTTAGGCATTATTTAGTAGAAATTATTACTATGTGCAGAAAAAACACTGCCTGTGCAATCAATAACATCATCCTGTAGGTGACCTCACAATTGTTACAATGCTGTGAAGTCCCAGCCTTTTGAAACTAAAGTGAGTGCTCTGAACAGACAACTCATTTGGAGGCAACACAGCTACAGACACCAGGTGTGAAATGGCCACCTGTGAGGAATGCTGAGTATCTCAGCAGACCTTCAGCTATTTATATCGAGGACTAATCCCCCTTCCCTTCCTTTGCTTCATTAGTTCATCCATTAGTGTGCTCAAACTTGAGACTCTGGGGTGAATAGAGATCATCTCACTGGGGAACCTACCTTGTTCTCTACTTCCTGCCTGTCTGCATGGTGGAGCAGCTCTGTCCCATGTAACCAGCAGACCGTAGCTGAAACCCAAATGTGGCAAGAGTGATAAAAGAGCACCAGCTTCTCAGACCATAACAATGTGACTGGTATGATGCTGGCAGCAGTACCATCAGACAGCTGTACACAAGTCTCCTTCACTTGCCTTGGT
>JAPZDZ010000005.1:18725538-18742119 GCA_029783805.1 Acanthurus tennentii
CATACTCAATCGCCAGCATATTTTTTTTGGAGTTCAAAATGTTTTTGTTGCATGCAGGAAAAAAAAAAAATCCTTTTCTCTCTGCCAGTTCATTGATTTCATGAATGCAACACACTATAGTTTTTTTATACATAGAATAAAGATAAAAAAAAATAAAGATTAATGCAGTGTTATCTTCATTTTAGAAGTCAGAAGGGTTTTGTGGCTCTCTGTGTTTTCTTTTCTGTGGGAAACGAGTCCAAATGGCTCTTGGAGTATCTAAGGTTGCCAACCCCTGGGCTAGAATGTAACTGTTGAAGTCATGCAAACAGTACCTCCAACATGTGCCCAGCAGCTGTTTGAAGAATCATTGTCTTAAGAACTTCAGAAGAGTTAAACTAACTTTAATATGCATGTTTTTAAACTAAGCATATTACAGGACTTAAACTTCCTTAGTGCTGCCGTTGATCCACCTTTAAAAAGTCATTAGGAGATAAAATGTGTGTAACAAGGCACAGCAGGCAGCACCCATCAGTGAGGGTTGATATATTTGTTAACACAAGTGCAATCTATGGCGCGCTCCATTTTATTTGGCATTTTGTTCTCCAGTGCTGCACCCCCCTCCAACCATATCTTTTATTCATGAAGTCACATTTACATAGTCATTATAATAAATGTCAGCAATCTAAGGAGCCGACTTGTTTTTCAGTGAGTGTTATTACTCGAGATGTTTCCTGATGTTGCGTTGGAAATTGTCTTCTTACTTCCCTCCTCTCCTCTCCCTGTTTTCTGCTTCTTTGTTGCAGTACAATAGCTACATAGAATACACTAAATCCCTGCCGCTCAACCCATCACCTGAGATTTTTGGCATGAACGCCAACGCAGATATCACCAAGGATCAGACTGAGACACAACTGCTGTTTGACAGCATCTTGCTTACACAGGTAATTCCACTTAGATTTGATTAGCTGCTTGTCAGGAAGTAATGCCTTGTTTCCACAAAACAGTTCATTTCAGTTAGGAACAATTATATTTGCTTCTCCATTGTCCGCAGTTGTGATGCTTTTACAGATGCTACTACAGAACCACTTAATTCTGTCCATTTTTTTTTGTTAACCCTCTTTTGAAGTACCCATCACAATGACTCTAAGGTCGAGATAAAACACTGCAGTCTGTATTTGGTCAAAAAGAGTCAGAGCAGCCCGAATTGTCTCATCTTCTTTGTTTGATTTTAGGATTTCCTACACTGTTCTGTTTCTTTCAACAGTCTTTTGTTTCCCTGCCTGCAGCCTTTTCTTAGACAAAGCTTTTGTCCTTGTTTTAGTTGTAAATAACTATATTCAAAGTTGAAAAAACGTTAAATGTGTGTGCATAGCAAGTGTGTGGTTTAGTGAGTAAGAGAGAATGAGCAACAGAAAAGTGACGGTGTATGTGAGCTGAGCAGAGTAAATTGTTGATCTGGCAGTAAATGTACAGCATGAATTACAGCTTTTTATTTGCTAAATGCTGCAGCAAGACCCAGAAAAGTCTTGTCTTTTTAACACTGAAGCCCTGAAGCCATGGTAAAATCCCTGCCAAGATTATTGTCTGAGTTTTGTACACACAACATACAGTTTCTAATAGTACTATACAGGCAATTTAAAACACATGCACCTAGACACTAAAATACTGTTTCAGATTAATGCACACAGTATCAATATGCTCCCTCAAGTTTCCACTGACTTTTATAAGAACCCTTGCCAGCGTTAAATATTTTATCGCCCTACATTAAAATGTACTGTGCAACATAAATTAAAGAGTAAAAAATATAAATAAATATTTTAGTTGTTTGCAGAGAGACTTCTCAAAGAACAAAAGAAATCCCTCTTATTAGGTTGTCTCTCTTTGAAACTGCAAAGACACAGTATGATTCGCAGTGGCTTTGGCGGAGCTGTGTGATCCCACATCATTAAATCTCAGCTCTGCAGAGTGAGGCTAGGTTAGCTGATTGAGGATTATATCTTATATCATTTCCGGCTCCAGTCAATTTTGGCTGCAAATCAAATCTGAGAGATTTCACATCAAGACCTACTTGAAAATGACAGAAGTTCAGCTCCCCCTGCAAAATGGAAAGAGATATTTATTTATCCCTGTGTTAATTTATTTATATTAAGATACAGAGCAGTGCCACTCACTCAGCGAAGATTTCTCAGTATGCCAAAACTTATCTGAATTCCTGTGGGAATGAAACTTTATATTGAACAATTGCAAGTGATCTACATATAGGATCAGAGCAGACTCTTGTGCGCACTCAATTTGGATCACATATGCTGTCATAAACAGACAGCCTCAGACCTGGCTTGCTGCGAAGAAATAGAAAACTATTTTCATGGACATTGCCACTTCTAGTTAAAATTAGAGCTCAATGGAGTCTGGCATTTATTCATATAAACTCCTTTCAACAAGATTAATAATGGCTTCAGTCATGTGTGGACTTTATTAGCATCTAATACGTTCTCATCAGTCTCAATGACCGATAAACAGGGAGAGGCTTCAAACCCAATGAAACAGCTATTTGTCATTCCCCTACTGTAACCCCGATGCCATTAGCCAATGATTATCCATTACCGCTGGCTAGCAACCGAGCATCAAATAGGTAAATGGTGCACGTTGGACTGAGAAGGAAAGCGGAAAAATCACAGATTAGAGTGAATGATTATCAGCATGAACGATTATCAGAATTGTTGATAAGACTGTGTCAAATTCCAGTGTGGAGAAAGTGTTGCTAGGCCTTCCATCTTACGAGGCTCTGTATGGAGGAGGCGAAACTGTGTTTATTCACAGCTGGATTCCAGCAAACACTGTGTATGCTTAGAATCCCATCATCAGCAGCTTTGCAGTGTTAGTGATAGGCCAGCCTTAGAAATGTTAAATTAAGAAAGAGACGGTAACATTCAGACTGAAATCATATGACTGATATTCTGTACTGTTGTGTGATTTCAAAAGCATCAGTCTAAATGGCACATAGACAATGAAATAGAATCAAAATCAAGTAAGTAGTCAGAACATCTTAACATAAGGGATTTTTGGGACTTAAATAGCTCAACTGCAAAAGAGTCCTAAAAAGGAAATGCATAATTTAACGAGTCAAAGACAGCAAAAGACAATTTTCCACAAAAAACGATGAACTGTCAAACCAATCCAAGTCACAAGTCCTGCCTCCCCTTCTCATCTGTCCTCTGTCACTCTGTGTCTCTGATCAGTCCCGCTCTTCAGGCGGGGATGCCAAATCCTCGGATGACATGGTCTTTGATGTGGCAGCTGACATCCTGAGCAAGCTGCCTAGAGACTTTGACTTGGAGGCAGCGATGAGGCGCTTTCCCACCAGCTACAACCAGAGCATGAACACAGTGCTGGTGCAGGAAATGGGCCGCTTCAACAACCTGCTCTGTACCATCCGAGACTCCTGCATCAACATTCAAAAGGCCATAAAGGTACGCAGGAGAAGCTGCCAGAAAGTGGATTGGATATGAAAAAAGTTGATCTTGTTTGATTACACTGTCAAAAAGTTTAATGTTGGCTGTGGGACAAGTAGTTGTTTAGTTTTGAACTCAATCCTGGATGCATTCTCAGGAAACTGTATTGTTTCGATAGTTTAAGCATTATATATAGCCACACTGTAATTACGTTATAGATGTTTGTTTTAGATAAACAGTAAGGCCAAAATGATTAATCATTTTTCACTCAGATAATCATTGATTTTTACATTTCTGTACAGTAAAAGCAATATTTCATGAGAGGAAGCACACCTCTTGCAGATGATTAAAGGGGAGACTCTGGTAATGCATCTTCAGAAATCAAATACTGGACAACGCTCAACACAAATGCGCTAATCTAACCCCATCATTTTCTGTCATAAAGAAACACTTAGACAGTGATTGTGAAAGTTTATGACCATACAGAAGAATTACTTCCTCCTAAAAATCTATATACAGTTTCATATTGTGTATCTTAGAGGCATTATGGTTAATTATTCTGCAGTTGCAAAGTTATAAAGCACTGAACTGAAGAGAAAAATGAAATGGATGCATTATAAAAAGTTGTTGACCCTGTGGGAATGACAGGATGAAGCAGCCACCTACACCTCCAAAACATTAGCTCATGTTCCTGACCTTTTATCAGAAAGTGCTCTTTTCCTCTGTAGCAGAGAGTAAAACTGAGGCAGCTCTGCAACGGCATTATTTCATTATACCTCTTCTTTTGCCCAGACCTTTGACTGCACCATGTAATCTGCAGCCATGCTAGCTGCTTCTTCAGGCCACACGTAGGCACAGCAGTGCTTGGAGTTAAATACCAACATTAACCTGCTAACAAGATCATATGGACATTAACATGCCCAGGGTTAGCCGTCATGTTGTTAACTTTACTCATCATCTTAGTTTAGCATGTTAGCATGCTAACATTTGGTTTGTAGCCCAGAGCTCAAAGTACAGCTGAGGCGGACTGGAACATCAGGAGATTACAAAATTTAGAGATTACAAGCTGCGAGCATTCACCCTTTCACTATGAACTTTTGCACTAAATGTGATAGCAAGCCCTTTAATAGTGGTGATCTGTGTTTCTTTCTTAAATTGCCATCAATAGACACATTTGAAATAGTAAAAGTATCTACTTAGGCTGTAAAGTCCTGCAAAAAAAATAGCTGACTTTGTATTTCCAAACTTTTTGACAGTTTGCACATGCTAGGACACAGCCTACAATTAGACTGCATCAGAATAAGACTGTAATCATTTAGTTCATAGAGTGCTGCAAACCAAAGACCAAACAGAATATCATCTGAATATATGCACATGAATATGTGTAGCATTACACTCCTCATTACATCACATTCAAAACTTCAAATAAACATGCCTGAACACACTTTTGTCTCTGTGCACCATTTAATAAACAAACTCCAAGCACATTTCCTCTCCTCCTGAGATGCACCAGTCTCATAGGATTGAAGTGAAGAGTCAGGAAGGGGAATGAGCACATCATCTTTCATACCGGTTTCAAAAGCCCCCCACAGAGCAATAAGGCTCCCCCTTTATGTGGCTGGCTGTCACCACCTCCAGAGAGAGGTTTTAAACTGACATGCATGAATTTCTCATATTCAGCGTTAGAACAGGGGCTTTAACAGCTTCACTTCTCAAGTAGTTACGATGTTGATTAGGTGTCAGTGGGTGAATATGTGCATTTACCTGTGTGTGTGTTTGTTTATATGCATGTGCAGGGGCTGGTAGTCATGTCTGCAGAGCTGGAGGAGGTGGTGAGCAGCATCCTGAAGGGTCGTATCCCTGGCATGTGGATGAAGAAGTCCTACCCCAGCCTCAAACCACTGGGGAGCTACGTCAATGACTTCCTGGAGCGCCTCAAATTCTTACAGGTACTGAAACCTGCTGTAGTGTTTGAAATCAAATGCTGAAAAATGAAAAAAATGTTTTGGGGTTAGTCATTAGAGTTGGCCAAAATGCGTGTGGTCTCTGGACCCATGTTTGGTCTCTCGGAAGTACAGAGCTGGAAAACCCCGTCACATCAGTGCATGTTGTGCCCTCTGTTGTGAACTGAAACCCTTCAGTCTCACACTTGAGTTACCACAAGACCACTTCACCTCACTTAGCAACACATGGGTGGAAGGGGACATCCTGTTATGCTTTTCATTCATGAAACACATGCAGACACATGAGCTACTGTATCATGTGAGCCCGCAAAATGAACTTCTTCATTTAACACCATGTTCCCTTCAGTGTTTCCACAGGAGAACTGTTGTATTTCCCCGTTCGTCATTGCTCAGTTCAAAAGAATGTATTGTGAGTCTTATGAGAGGGGCTCACTTTTTTTTTAGCAGAATACCTCAATATTTTGCTGATCACAAGAATTTATAAGGAAAAGTTAAGGTTCAGCTCAGTATGGTCAGGTCACTGATTATCCTTATGTATATTATACATTAATAAAAGTAATACCACATCATAAAAAACTTCACTACAAGTAAACATTCTGCATATATGCCCCACTTAAGTGAAACTAAGTAGGCATGTTACATATTTTATGAAGTTGTCACTTTACATTATTCCAAAGGTTTCCAACAATGTTGAAACAAAAACCTTTAAAGCCTTCAAACCTTAAAATTTTCTCTCTGCAGTATTTAGTGCATTAGCATTTAGTACAAAGCAAAAATACAAACAGAACATCTCGTATGGTTTTAGACTTTTAGTGGTAAGACCTGTGAAGTGTTCAGCACATAATCGACTAAACATTATGTTTAACCATATGGTTCTGTACTGCGGTTGTGCCCCTGCCTTCCCTCCTCTATGTTTGTGTTGTTCATTTTTGCATTTTAAAACAAATTTCTCTTGTATGTATTAACAATATACATGCTCTTATCTGACCTCCTGTGTTTTCAGGACTGGTACGATCAGGGTATGCCTGCTGTATTCTGGGTGTCGGGATTTTTCTTCACTCAGGCCTTCCTCACGGGCAGCCAGCAGAACTATGCCAGGAAACACACCGTCCCCATTGACTTGCTTGGCTTTGACTTTGAGGTCTTGGAGGACAAACAATACAAGCGACCCCCACAAGATGGTGAGATACTAACAGAGGTGGTGGAGAAGGAAGATGTTTTAAGAATAAAGATGGTGGTGGAAGGATGGTAGTTTAAAAGTAAAAGCAGAATATTTGGATTTATTTGATGAAATAGCCCAATTCAGCTACCATCCCCTGGTTTAATACAGGAAGAGACACCAGGAAGACAGAGACGGCACTTAAAGAGGGAAGGACTCAGAGAGAGATTAAATAATGGTTCAAGAGGATAAAAAGTCTGGTTTCAAAGCAGAAAGTGAAATGAAGAGTGGGCGGAGGAGAAGAAACAAACAGATGGAAACTGACATAAGCTGACTGAATATAAAAGAGGCAGAGTGTAAAGTGAGAAAGTAAGTTAAAGCAAAGCCTTCGTGCCTCTCGTCTGCATGCAGGTCTGCGGCAGCCCCTCGCTGTGCCTCCAGCTCTGCCGTGAGACACTCAGTCAAAGTCTTACATAAACCTCGCCCTCAATCAGTCCCCAGCTGGGGCCCCATCGTACTGCACTGCCTGTACTGCCGAGCTACAAATCTGACAGTGTGTTTGTGCATTTGGGTGTGTGTTACTGACAGGATGCCAACATTCGGTTATCTGTAAATCTCACCCTCTTTTCCCATCCTGTTAAGCTCACATGCTCTATGAAAAGACAGTGTTACAGCACGGAGGTCAGTTTGGCTCGATTCATAAAGTTTTGTGGTTCCTGACGTGCTCATGTAGAGATGCAGCTCCTGTTTCTGTGATATTAACATCCCCCTTTGGTCTGAATTTTGTGTGTGTGTGTGTTTGTGTGTGACACTTAGGTGTGTACATCAGAGGTCTGTTTCTCGATGGCGCCCGCTGGGACAGGAAGACCAAACTTCTTGCCGAGTCCTTCCCCAAAGTGCTGCATGACCCTATGCCTGTGGTGAGCAGCACACGCAGCACACAGATACTGTCTCAGAAATTAGATTAGATCGCGAAATCTACGGATCCTTAATGGCCTGAAACTCACACTGAAGTGCCATTTTGTTCCACTTCTCTCTTCAGCCTGACATCATGTTTGTGGCTGCCGATTTTCTTTTGTTTGTTTTGTTTCGCCACGACCGATCTGTGCTGAGTGACTGTCACTTTCAGTCAAAGCCGAGGCTGCAGCAGCATTTGCAGGGAACAGCTAACTTTTTTTGTGATGATTGGAATAATTCAGTTAAAAAGTTTTGTTTTTCCTGTCCAACTTTTTTTGGCATCGTTTAATGGATCAAACTAGCAAGCTATGCATTAAGGCGACGTCTGCCTGCTGATCTCTTACTGATTGGTTGGATCTTCAACCATCTTGTACAGTATCGCTTGTGCTACTGGTTCTGTTTTCCCACATTCTCTTTTCGTGTTATTTGTAAAAAATAACTTCAGTGTTGTCAAATGTAGAAAACATTGTTAAACATTGTTGCTGTGAGCTGATGATGCCAGGCAGAGGTGCAGATCACAGCTGCAGCAAATCTAAAAACAGTATGACACTGCAGTTACAAACAACGGCACCATTGTTACTGATATTATTCAACATTGACCCACTGACATTAAAACTTAGCAGACAGAAATCATTTCTCTAAACAGCATCGTCTTTATCTTTCGCCAAACACAGCAACAACTGGCAGAAATTCACCCTGGTGAAAGTCTTAGTCAACTTTTCTTCCTGATGTTCTTATGCACACAACTTGCACTTTTGACATTTAGTCTCAGAACTAGAACATTTTCTCATGCGCTTGTTTGTTCTGATCATACACCCACATGACTGAAATTCAAAGTGGAGGATTTTTTAAACTTAACTTTAAAGCAAACGTGGATATCAAGTATTTAAGTGCTTTAAAAAAGTCTAATTTGAGCTTCACAGTTCAAACTAAACAGACTCCATTTGAGATATTAAAACAGCTGTTGAATAGCAGTTTCCAAGGATGAGAATGAACTCAATCTGAGATACATTTTTATCTTTTGAGGGTTTTTATCAGTAAAAACTAGTCTGTACTAGACAATCCCATGTTGTTGCTTTATTATCTCTCTTATGATTGGAATTGAATTAAAAGTTGATATGGACTTCAAAGGTCATATTTTTTTGTCATTTTACAACAAGCGCTTGTGCAACGAAAAACAAGTTGTCCCTCTGAGCTAAACCAGAAGAAAAGTTCATGTAGAGTTGAAATTGCAGCTTTTTCAACTGTTGAAACTTTTCAAAACAGAAACTTTTGTTTTTACTAAAAGGAAAACATTCAGAGAGATGTGTGGGATTAATTTTTCTGTATTGTTACAATTCCTTAATGTGGGCAATTGATAAACCTTGCTGTAAGATCCCTTGGCTGTGTATTGTGAACAAACACTGCAGGCAACTGGGCTGAAACGGCTGCATAAAGTTTCCTTCCATAGAGTTTTAGGGGAGAGGGTTTATTGATTGTTCCTGTGAATTCTTCTGGGCATCAAACGAGAGGGAAGATAATATCTGTTCACGTATCAAATTATGAAAATGGGGCAGATTTCATTATTATTCAGTTTGTAAACTCCTACAAGACCAAAACGGAGAGTCTCGGAGGAGAGAGTGAACAACAAGCAGCATCCTGTAGCTGCAGGAGGATGTTCAGTGCTCCTTGTTCTCTGGACCGGGTACTGAGCAGCAGCATTCTGCCTGTAGGAAGCCGAGCTCTTTTACTCTCTCATCCTTTCATTAATCAGCTGAGCTTGATATGATATATGAAAGCTCGCTGACGGAGGGATGGAAGCAGAGTGCCAGTGGCGCTCTGTTGTGGTGAGAAGTTTTTTGATTCTTTTTTTCTCCCTCTGTTCTCTCCTCCCCACAATGCATTCAGCGATGAATGAATAATGAATAATGCACAAGACTGACTTTTTTAATATTCAGACATTTTGGGGCAAGTTATTAACAGAATCCGTTTTTGACAAGAGTGGAACTTAATTAAAAATGTGTTTATTATTTGCGGGGGGATCACAACAGAGGCTGCTGTGGCTGGCTTTGAAATGCAAATCCTAACAGAGACGCCCGTTATGGAACCAGATGAGCACTTTTCTGGCTGCATCTCAACAAACTGTTTTTGTTTTTTCTTTTAAACTTGTTTTTTTGAGTGGCCCAGTTTATCCCTTTTGCATAACCAAGACTTTTTAATAGCCCAAAGGGACTCTTCCCTGGTAAAGCTATTGTTTTATAAGTTTATGTCCTCAAAAATTCCAATTTGTAAGTTAATGTTTGAGTTAAAAAAATGGAGATCCAGATTAGTTTCCACTATGTTTTCAATGTACAGCTTTTTTGTTGTAAATCTTAAACCTTAAATACAATCTGATCCTTTTGTGCCCATCATGCATCTGTCATATTGCAAATCAGGAGAGGCGTACAGAATTTCATTTGCCAGTTTAATTATTCCACCAGTCAAATGTTCTTAATGTTAACAGCCCTTAAATGACAGCGACTATTTGCTGAAGTAGCTAATGGAGGTGGAGTGGTTAAGGGTGGCAACCACAGCTTTAATTTCATAATCACATCATTTGACCCAGTCACTCGCTGAGCTGCCTCTGTCTCTTCTGTCTCCCCCAGATGTGGTTGAAGCCTGTCAAACGACAGGACATTCCCCAGAGGATGTGTTATGTGGTGCCCGTCTACAAGACCAGCGAGCGGCGCGGCACGCTGTCCACCACCGGCCACTCCACCAATTATGTCATTGCCATGACACTAAACTCCAACGTACCCGCTGAGCACTGGATCAGACGAGGGGTGGCACTGCTCTGCCAGCTCAGCTCCTAATCTTCGTTTTGTTTGACAAGTAATTTAAATTTAATGACAAGTAAGCAAACAGTCTCTCAACTGATAATAGTTAATGTTGACCACTATTTTTGTGTATCAGAATACTATTTTGCCAAAGTATAATACATTTATAAAGCATGTGTGTATGTTCATAACTCAGTCTAGTCTGATCGCTATCTTACATGTGGGCAGCTGTGTCTGCAGGTTGGCCTCCATCAGCTTTTCTTGAGGGGTCATGACCTTCCATCCAGTCGTCCTGCCCGCTCTTCCTCATCAATGTTTAGTTTTAAAAGTTGTGTGACAATCAGAAATATTCCTAAAAAAAACCCACCAATCATAATAAATGTGCTCAAACAGCAGCAATGACAGCAGAAAAACAGCAGAGACATTATGACTATAATTGATTCTACTTTATTCTACTGTGTTCCAGACGGCTTGAATTTAGAAACACCTTCAGACCTCCCTGAAAACTTTCAGTACTCACAGCGAGCTATGACAGCTCTTCCAGCAGATGTGGTACCGCAGTAATTCAGCCGGAACTTGTGCATTTATTTGGTTTCTAAATGTGTGCATCGTTCGCTGAGCCTTCACATTTATTTAAGAATCAACTTTGCTAAACCTGCTGATCTGGGAATGCAAACTGAAGCAGGAGGCGAGTGGAGAGAGAGACGTTACTGATGGATGTGTTATGCTGCTGTGGTTTCACAGCTGTACACCAGTTTGCTTCTGTAACATTATGCTGGAATCATCAGACATCAGGAGTGCAGGATCTTTTCAGAGTTTATTTCCTTTCATGGAGTATGGGGAGAATGCACAGACAGGCAAACAGCAAGAATGTGACATTTTGCATTTTATATCCAGATTACTTAACAAATACACATACAACAAAGCAAAAATGAGCACAATCATGGACCTTCATTTTACAGACAAGTTTTGCCCAATAAAGAATGAAGAAACATGTTATTTGGGGCATAATGTCTCTAAATGTTACTATCTCTCATCAAACACTTGACAGTACAGTTTTTAATTTAAATTATATACGCAATACAGGAACTCAAAAGAGAAATACTGTTTAAAAAAAGGTCTCAATCTTTGAAAAATACAAACAACCACGATGAATATTGCCGGAAACACGTGAATAACTCCCAAACTTAAATTAAAAAATATAAAAAGGAAAAACATCACTTGGTCTTGAATGGAAAATACATTCTGGTCGATTTTTTATCACAAACATTAAATACGAACTGTAATAAGAAAGAACTACTGCAAGTACATTTTCCCACACCTTCATAATTAAAAAAGGTTGTTAACACCAGAAACACTAGACCCCAAAGAATTTTAACATGATCTTCACACAGTTAAATTAAAAAGTAACAAAGGTAGTCAGTATTTTAACTTTGCAGTACAAAGAATCAAAAAACGAATTTACACTCAATATCTGCACTGTTTACCTCATGCCTCATGCATGACTCAGTCAGATCAACAACATGAGTTCAATGTGACTGACTGACTGACTGATGATTAACAGCCAGCGAAGACATAATACGATGGATGTCACACAGTGACAGGATAAATGAAGCCACACACATTATCTGTGTGCTGAAGCTAGGCTAACTAGCTTAGCATGTGAGCTGCGGAACAGCCAATGGAATGTTTAGGGAGGGGTGGGGGGGAGGGGTATCAAGCGCTAGCCACTGAAAGTCAACACTCAGGCCAGTTTTGGCACAGTCAGCAGAGTGAATACAATTTAAACTCTCAGAAACACCCATGAGGAATGTTTGTAAAACAAATAATAATAATAATAATAATAATAATCTTTGTCCTCAGGTCAAAAAATTTGGGTCCATTACAAGTGCAAGTGATGTTGCCATAGTATGATGTTCTGTTGTCACACAAAAGGTTCTGCTTTTGTTATTGGGTCTGTTTAAGATTGTGAGGGAAAAAAAAACAAAACTTCAAAAACTATTTTTCAGCAGAACAGTTATCTATGACTACGGAGACATTACATGTCTGCACTACACTACAAGAAAAAAAAAAAACAGAATTATTTTTGACAATTTCCTACTGTTATTAAATGTCCCCTGCATGGTGGTCCGTCTGGATTAAGCACCTTCAGAAACTCAAGAGGCACCCGAAAGAAAGTAAACTACAACACTTATTGATGTAGACAAGAATTCCTACTTTTTCTGAATTCACATTTGGAGCTACTGATAAGAAGGATAAGAATATAAAGGCCTAAGAAGGATCCTTTGGCTAAGGATTGTCAAACAATTTGTCAGACATTTGTGGCATCTAGTTTCTAAAGAAAAACGTTGACAAGTATTAAATGCTAAGTTGTAAAGGCTTTGGCAGCTGTGCTAGCTATCACTATGAAATAAAAATCTAAGAACATTTTAATCCCAAAATTCAGGTCAGATGATAAAGACATGACTCTGAAGTAATGAATAGAGAAAGTTGTAGCCAAGACAAACAGACAGACAGACAAAAAACAAGTGATCCACGTAGACAATCTAACCCTCACAGAGTCAAACAAACAGTTTCCTATTTTGATGCTGCAGCTTAAAGCTGTCGACACATCCTACAGGTGAAGCAACACAAGCTAGCGGGTTAATTCCAGATGTAGCAGCTAGCTAAACCGAGCCCTCCGCCTCCTTTAAGGTGAGACGGTGTGTGGAGCCTCTGTGGTGCTGCTCCAGTGGCCATGGCTTGGCATGGAGAGACGCGAGATGTCTGATACACAGCGTGATGACATCAAAAGTTGATGATGGATGCAGGGTGGAACACACACCACAGATGTATGAGGCATGGATGATGGGACACAGCACAGAGCCGATAAGAGATGAGGCGGCGCGGGTGGATAAGACGACAACACGCTAACAACAGGTGATGATGCATAGGCGGCAAGCTGCTGGGCCGTGACAGCTGCCTCTCTGTGGGAACACGCCTCCTGCAACACCTTACTGTCTACAGCTCTTTTTTTTTTTTCATTAATTATTTATTTATTTTTTAGATGAGGTTTACTGGTTGGAAGCAGAGGAGCTGTTTTCTGGTGTGAGTCCAGCCCTGCTCTTGTTTCTTTTTCCTCTTTTTTTTTTTTTTTTTTGCCTCTCAGGGAGCAGACAGATTGGAGCTGACAGAGCAGAGGTGATGGAGGAGCAGAGTGTAAACATCACTGGCAGAGTCATGAGATACGCACAAGCTACCACAGCTTGTTTGGAATGGAGGCACGGGCCATGAATGAAACTCACATTGCATGCAAGGCTGGGCCGTTACTTTGCAAACAAAGCATGTTAAGGCCAAAAAGAACAATATTGATACATCCAGCTCTCCCCTTCGTCACTTCTCAGCAACCCCCCTCTCTCCTCGTCTAAAAGCCAAAATCGAAAACGATTTGGTCTTCGAAGATGGCGATGAGCAGCATGATGCCGAACCCGGTCAGCATGCCCAGGTTCTGCAGGATAAAGTGTCCCAGCTGGCAGCGCTTGTGGTCCTCACTGTCCCCATGAAGCATTTCTGGCAGCTATGAAAGAGACAGAGTAACCAGTTGGGATCAGCAACAGACTTTGCTCGAATTAGCAATGCAGATCAGGAGGCAGAGAGAAGGAACTGACTGCCCGTGAGGGAGAAGAGACACTGAAAGTTAAGCTGATGTTGTTGGGGGAACAATTATCACTCTGGGGCTGTTGAGTGTGGTGTGTCTACTTACCATATCCACCAGAGCCACATAAAGGAACATGCCAGCTGTGATGGCGAAGATCCAGTTGGTGACATTGTGTGTGTACTGGCCCACAGCCGTGCCAATCAGCATGCCAACGTAGGCCATGAGGGCAGACAGCAGATTGTAGACGATGGCCTGCTTCACCGTCATCCCCGCTTTCAGCAGCACTGCAAAGTCACCTGTCAGCCAGGAGAGAGCCACAAAATCATTTAAACGCCATTAAAGAAGTCCCCATGCATCCACCCGCCTCTTTTTCTGATGCGCATGTCCTGACACACGACAGTCATGTCTCCGACTTCTTTGTCATGAGTGATTCTGTTCACTCTCAAGCTGTTTATGAAAGGTAAAAGTGACAGAGTGTAAAGCTGCAGCGGTGACAGCAGTGTGTCCAATTTCTGTTTACAGTCTGCAAAGTGACGTGCACTTTGCTGTGCATAATCCCCTCGCTGAACAGCTCGGCACTTGTCATGCTGTGTTTTTCCTTTACTTTTCCAGTCTGCTCTTGACTGTGATGAGGTGAAACTTGTTCAGAGGCAAACTCCCTCCGTACATCTGCCTCTGCTATCCGTCTTAAAGCAGGTGAAAAACAGACCAGGAGCTGCTCTCTCCAAGAACTATGTCTTTAACTTCCTTCTGATACACTCATGATTACATATGCACGCCGTAGCCTCTCTACCCTCTTCAATCATTGCTGGGCCAAATGCGGGAAGAGGCCCAAGTCTCAGCGGAAACGCCCTGGTTTTGGAGAGAGAGAGATGAATACTGAGAAGAGGGGTGGCCTACATTTCCTGCACCGTGTAACAAGCGGCCTCTTTTCCTTGCTAATTACCTCAAATGAATATATTACCACTCTGCTCTCATCCATCAATCAAACACAGAGGAAAGGGGGAGAACTTAAAGAGAGACATTCCACACACACCTCACTTCAATGGCCTCTTTTTTTTTCGTTCCTCTTCAACTTACTCCAACGTTTCCTGCCTCCCCGGTTCCAGTCCGTCAGACACTCAGACACGCCTGCCGCCGCCTCATCTACCGCAATTAACACACCCATCACTGCCAATTAGCTTCACTCTGGGTGGTTAAAGAACCCTCATAATCATCATCCTTGCCATCCAGCTGCCAGTTGGGGGACCGCTTTTGTGTTCAAGAGGAGCTGAGAGATGCACTTGTCAAACTGCTGGGTTTGTCTGACAGGCGGCCCTACAGGGGTGAAGGCACGGCGGCAAGCGATCCTGACGCACGGCCGCCGAATCAACAGGAAATGTGAAATTACACAGGGAGAGATTGATCTCACAAATCTTCCTGAGAAAGGACTTGTGCTGCAGTTAACCATCTGGAAAACTCGAGCACAACAGAGTAAAAATAGCAATAAAAGCAGAGAATCAAAGCTCTTTGCCATCTTGTTCTATCTTGAAGCCCCACAGATGCAGCAGATCTTTTGCACTTCAAACGGCTAAATGCTAAACATCACAGGCTTTAAAAGGATGCTTTTGCAGCCGTTCGCTAAACCCAAATGCGTTTTATCCCTTTTCCTCACATAGACGCTTTCAACAGAAGCCGATTTTTCCTTTTTCTCCCTAAACACAACACTAACAATAGGACAGGATGGTGCTAGTCAACAAAAGAGGGAGCAGGCAGACAAACGTAAGCTATTATTCACTGGTTCAGACTCTGCCGTAATTGACACTACTCTATTCATCAAGCACACAAACGAGGCATAGAAACTGCACGGCGACAAGAAACATCATTAGCACTGATCTGCTGTGGATGGCCCCATTGTCTGTCTTTTTCACCCCAATCTCGCCACCTCATCCTCGCACTATAAACAAACAGGGAGAGGAGAGCACTGCAGAGTAAAAAAATGCACTCTTCTGTACAAAAATGTTCACAGTTGCTGAATCAAACTGAATCAAAAGGGTCCTTAGAGGGAACAGATTTGAATGCAAATGAATGCACCGGCAGCTGTACCCTCTTTAAATCTGACTGTATTGAACAATACGTGCCAGGCTCAGTACATCATCCTCACTGACAGACACTTTGACAAGCCATTTCTCTGCTGTCAGATAGAAGCCATTTATCTGGAAAAAGTACATTTTTCTGAAGTGAAGAGAGAAAGATGATTATTGACACCGCTGGGGACCAAAGGTCATCGGACCAAATCAGATTAAAGTTTCAGTTCAAGTTTAAATCACCGCCTCATGTTTTGCATGAGGCGGTGATTTAAACGCTTGTTGTCATTATGTGCATGAGCTACGAGACCTTTACTGAACGGCTTTGTTCTACTTGTTTACTAAATGAAGTGTGCAGTGTCTGGTGTAATGAGCAAATGACTTGTTTGTCTGTTTGTTTTTTTTTCACACTTTCTCTTGTTGAAATCCACTTACCAAGTTCATGAGGTAATTCATGGCAGAAAACAGCCACTGATGTGCTGATGCCTCCTGTCAGGTTTGCACTGAAGGCTGCACCTGTAGAGACAAGAAGTCACCAAATGTCAGGAAAAACAAGGAACTGTAGGAAC
>JAPZDZ010000005.1:18989908-19004653 GCA_029783805.1 Acanthurus tennentii
TTCTCCTGTGTTTTCATGCCTTTAATTACACCATGTTGACACATTTATTTGATTATTTACTAAGATCTTTCTTTGAATGTTATTTTGTTCTTTTGGTCCTGTCTCTGTGTGGACTGTAGTTAGTTTGAAGTGAGCCTTTTCTTTTTTTTTTTCCTACTTTGTGTGAGTAACATCAGCTCATCTCATCTGGCTGAGGTCCCTGTTAGATCACACAGCCAAAATATAGAGACTGGCTCTGCGATACGGATCATAGTCTAATAAATTCACATTCTTTCGATTAGATCTTTGAGATACTACGAGCTCATAATCACGTCTCTGCAGACGGTAAAAGGACCTGCACACCCCGTAAACAAGCAGACTGAAGACACTGTTGTCTGAGACTCTTCGTACCATTTTTTTCTCCGTTTATCGCACCAGATTATACTTCGGTTTGTTATTAGTAACAATAATTTCACTGCTAGTCTAAGAGTCACTTTTGGAGAGAGAGAATGAGCTGTCAGAAGAATATTTAACACATTAAAAAGTCACGTTTCTTCTTGTTACCCGAAGGCAGATTTGATATGACTCTGTGTCAACAGTTGGTGATATTTACGCTGGCAGTTACTCATGATTTGTACCAAGTGTTCCAGTTTGACTAATGCTTATTACTGCAAAAAAAAGAAAGAAAGAAAGTTCTGCACAGACGTCTGCCTGTATAAAGTACTTTTAAATAATTGCACAAAAGATCCTCAAGTGTTAAGAGGGTTTAGATTCAGTTTTTGAAGTTTGGCTTGAATCTGGAAATGAGAATTCAAAGCAAAAGAGAAAAATCATAGGAACCAGCATGGGTACCGTTATGATTTGGTTTTAGATCCCATCGTTTTTACATTTCATGACCACGCTGCATTGATGAGCATGTTTGTGTTTGTCTGCTTGTTCTGTGACACACAATCCCATCGCACATCAATAGCTGTCTGAGGCGAGACCTCCATTACTGGTTTTGTGTTGCATGCATCCGAGGGCCCATTGCCCGGAAATGTCGGTTGCATCTCTGATCCGTGTGTCTCCACGCATATGCCGCTGTTTGTTGCAGTATCGGACAGCTCCTGCGGCTAATGGCGTTGACGCTCGGCAGCTGAAAACCAATCCATCACGCAGAAAAAGCACGGTGAGGGAAGGGAAAGAGGGACAGGAATGGGAGAGGCAGGAAGGGATGGGGGGAAAAAAAACAGAAAAAAACAAAAAAACAATGGCATTGCTGTACTTCATCGTTTTAAAAGGCTATTCATCACAATGGTCCCACTGTCAGACTCCCTGCCTGTATATCCATGGGGGGAATCAAACCCATGCCAAACCCATTTATGGGCAGAGACGTGGAGAAATGGTCCATCATGAAGTCGCGCAGACAGACTGCAGGGGGATTGGAGACGTGTCGCTGTTCTCTGTCTGTTGCTGCCAAATACCTGTGCTATTAGCAGACAAACTGTATTCTCCAAATCAGTTCAGCTACAGGTAGAAAACACACAATACTTCCATCTGTTACAATGGTAACTGTGTCATATTTACATGATTTTTAAGATGTAAATTATAACCACGACTCAACGGGAAGACAAGTATTTCATGATATACATGGTGAAGAAGCAGGTGCAGGGCATTGATGTCCAGGAGCAAAAATATGAACTTACAATGGTTTAATGATACGATGTGTGTGTGATACTGGTTGTTTTATGATTCAAAAAGCCTTACAAAGAAATAAAAAATAGAAAAACTATGGTGACCTTTCCTCTGTTTCATATTTCCACTCAGCAAACCCACAACATCGTTCCTCTTCGTCCATGTTTGCAGATGTGCACTGAAGAGGCGTCTGCACTCTTTTATACCAACACTCATGTTTTCCCAGATGCTGTGTCAATGGTCTTCCACCATGGCGCATAATGTTGTGCCCAGTGCCCATTTCCATCCCTAAAGTCCTACATCTGCAGAGTCGTACTATTATTATTATTAATTTGAAGTTAGCTCACATTACAACCTACTATTTTAAACCTCAGAGTCACAAAACAGCATACAGATCAATCACAGCAGCAGCAGCAGAGGCAAACTCGTGTATCTCAGAGGTAAAATTAGTGTTTTGAAAAGAAGTCTGGTGGCTTTGAAAAGAGCATAGAAGGATGTGATGATTTCAAGGTACCAGTCAGAAATGGCTGTCTGACAGCAAGGGAAAGTGATACAAATATTTTTGATACAGCATCCACTGAAACTGATATCGATGATTTAGGTGAACCCTCTTTAGGTGACTGAAATGTGTCCTCAATGTAACAGCTTCTTGCTGAGATTCCTGCACTAATACTCCTGCTGCTCCTCCACACTTGATGCAAGCTGACTGCTATCCACAGTAGATATAACACTGACTGTGGATAAGAACCTTGTATAACCTCACTTCAGAAAAAGGATGCGTATGAAAACTGTTGATCACATGTTATGGTCTTCACTGTCACCAGATCTCAACCCAGCTGAACACCTATAGGAGATTTTCACACCCAAGATAAAGGAGACATGCTGTGGTGAAAGCCAAAGGGACAAGCTGGCACGTAGCATGCAGTATCCATTAGCACCTCCAATTTTCCCGTTGTAATGTATAATTTCTCATTATAAACCATAATGTAACCTTGCAGAGGCGAATACACAGCTGCGGTTTCCTGTGACCTTCATCGACAGCATTATCTCCTCAGACACATTTCTGCTTTTTTTTTTTTTTTTGCATGGAGAAATGGTGAAAGAATAACCACACTGAGCACTGAGCCGACGAGAACTGCATGTGACAGGCTTTTACTGCAGTTTGAGTAAATCTCAAACACTTTACTGAGGGTTAACACCTTTCAGATGCAACATGCGTGTCACGCGACAGAATCCTTGATATTCATGTCATCTGGAGAATCTCTCACAGCGGAGTGTCTGCATTATGAGCTCTGATTGCTGCTGCCTGCAGCCCGTCACAGTAACAGAGATCCAGACTGCCTTCGACAGATCAGAGGTGCATGTTGCAAATGTGGATTGTATTGTATCAGTGCTTGTATCATGTTTGGCCTAAAGAAATGCACGGCTTGATAATTAGCTTCTTTGATTCAGGCTCTCTGAAGCCTGATCGCAAGAAAAATCACTTGTCAAAGGTCTTTTAAGTGACTGGTTCAATAACTGCATGTAAAGTTTAGTGTCACATCAACAATAATATATTTTACACACATATTCACTGGAAGCTACACAGTGTATACAGGCAGCACATAGACGCTGTCACATGGAAGAGTTATGTTCATCCTTCCACTAGAATCTATGTCAAGGTGCATTAAAGCTTCTCCAGAGGCTTTCAGTGGCTTCACTTCAACATTTTGTGTTGGTTTCTCCTTCCATTATCCTCTTCCTTTAAGCATCATATAGAAACCTAAATAGAAGGTCTTTGGGTCTAACAAGCCACCAGCTTCGACAAAGTCAAGAAAAGTGTTTTTAAAGGTGGAGGGGAGCTGTGACCTTGGCTGAAGTTGTGCTTGTAGCCAGAAACTATGACATGTTTTGTCATTCAGAGACATAATCTAACAGCCTCACACATATATTGTTGGTAATGAAAACCTTAATCATTTAGGATTCATTTCATCTGAGGATTTTAACGATAAAATGTGCCGCTGCGGTTTTAATCCCATCCTGTCTTTAAAATAAATTTTGATTAAACAGATCCTTTTGGAAGTTTCTCCGGTGCGGTGTAACAAATCGCTCGCTGGAGCTTTACAATGTTTAATGAATACTTGAAAGCAAGGAGGAAATGTAATTTCCATGCATTTGGATTAGTTGGAGGCCCCTTCATTAACTTGGGAAAATGAAGAAATGGCTTGTGTAGTTAGTTTTCACTTCATTCTGCTCTGTTTGCCAGCAGGTGTCTAAACAACGGGGAAGTGGAAGTGAATACAGCGTAATAGGTGTTCGGCGTTAAATGTTGAGTTTTGGGGCGCTGCATGTCCAGAAAAATCAATATAAAGGGTTCTTCAAATGAAAAGGATTTGGAAATTAATTGAACTCGCGGTGGCTGTACGTGTTGAGTGTGTTAGCTCTCTGCACGGTCTGATCAAGTACAGGCAGCTGAAGGCAATGAATGGATCTTGCCATTATTTTTAATTTGTGTCAAACCCTTTTCATGAACGGTGGCTCATTAAAACTCTCTGTTTTTACACAACTCACTCGTGTTAGCAGTGTAGAATGCAGTGACTCACACTTGCAAAATGCGTATAGAAAAGGACTAGAACTGACCATCTCCAACTTCTGAGTAAAGTTATTTTTGTTCGCAGTGGGCAGAAATTTTGTTGGCAAGAATCGACCAATATTCCAATTTTACATTACATTTGTTTATTACATAAATTGCACGTAAATAAAGATAAAATGATCTGTATGTTATGTTTTCTGTGTGACCTACAGAATGCTCTTGTCAATTGATTTGTTGTTGTTGTTGTTGTAGTTGTTGTAATTGTTGTTGTTGTTGTTGTTGTGCTCTGTTAAACTTGAAGGGCTTGCAGTCCTAACAAACACATATTCCCTGTCAAAGGTTTTTTGGTGGATTTCTCCTCATTCCAGCTGAGGGTTTGAGGGTAAAGGGTGGCGTACTGTGCAGTTTGTAAAGCCACATTTGTGATATTGGGTGATTTCATTAAAACTGACTCATAAACTGCTGTATTTCATCACACAAGTGGGCAATTTAATACAGGCTGCTTCCTAAATGCCAGAAGTGTGGATGACTGAATAGATAACTCAAACACACTAAATACAACACAAAACTGAAGTCATTTATTCAGTGCAAATTTCTATAATCTTTAAAAAAAAAGTCAAAAAAAACTGTCAGTTCGTGTGTGTTATCAGTGTGCTGCAGCTCTTCTTACGTAACAACATTTAAGAAGTTTAAAAATCAGACTGGTACCACCGTCGTCTCTGATGTTCCTCGTAACTTACAAGCAATAACCACCGGGTACTTAGAGTACAATATCCCTTTTTTTTCCCAGCAGACATTTTGACATGTCACAAAAATGAAAAGCACAGGTGTAGCTAATAACATTAATATTAGCTGTGTCCTTTTTAGGTGTGCCAGTTCCAGGGCCCTGGTGTTGTTCCTGCTGGCTTGCTGCCGCGGCTTACTGGAACATCCAAATGGAGGGAAGCCATCATTGATGCTATTAGTTCCACCTGTGCATTTCCTGCTATTGCAAGTCAAAATGCAGCGGAAAAGGCCTGTAGGTCCTTTTTTAAAAGGCATTAAAACGTTTACCGCCATGCTGAATGCAAATATCACATTAGTTATTTTATCCATGTTTCTGTTTTGTTTTTCTTTATAAGAAGTATAATGTAGTCTATAGCCTGGGAGTCTTTGCGTGGACATGAGTTAAGCAGACGTTTTTATTACTTTCTGGGTTTGTACAGGATTATATCAGCAATTGTTACAGTGCTTCAGGGTAGCAAGACTGAAAACCAGCGGGCCGTAGTATTTGTGGATCGGTGGGATAACACCATGGCAACAAGGGTCTGACATGTTCATCTGTTTATCAGATGCATTTGTCAATTGTCTTGTCACTGGTGTGCAGTCAGCAGGTTGTGACATTTCTGTTCGTGCTGCCCTCTTATGTAATCACCCCGTGGGCTTTGTTTTATGACGAGGACAAGGTGAGTAGCCTTGGAAAGAGCCAGCCCTGCCAGGAGCTGTATATCAGCATCAGAGATGTCGTAATAAAAAAGAATGATTACCAATATCTCCAGCTGGCTATCAAGATTTTAAATCAAGTTTTTTAATAGAAATATGACACATATATATAAAATGGCAGCAGCGAACTGTGTGCTGTCACAGCTTCATGTGGGATTACTGTTATAAGATGACGTTCAAAGTAGCTTGAAGCCAAACACATAAACAGTACATGTTTTTCATACATTACAAATTTAATTGTAAAATGTTTTTCAGTACATATTTTATAAAAAAAATGATACTTTTTGATGCACTTAATTGGATTCACAGTATTTTGAAGAGGTAATTATCTTTTTAAATGTGCTTTAGCTACTTTCCAAATGCAGATTGAAGTATTTGAAAAACTGGCAAACAGAGTTAAACGGTGTGTTATGTAACATTTTAGCACCAATTACAGAACAAATTCCATATAGAGGTCAAATAATTACTGTGCACTTTACATACAGGACTGCTGTTCAGTTTAAATTGAAAGTATGAATATAAATCAACATATGAAATGTTGGCTAATAGACACAAAAGTGTTGCTACACGTGGCGTTGAACGCAGTACATAACAGCTCATAACAGCAATAATCACATTTCTATTTGTCATGTTAAATTGCTCACCAACTCACAAAAAACATTTCTCTGTGTGTCTGAGCATCTGAACTGAACAGACCAGCATATTAAGACAAAAACTTCCTCTCTCGTAATCAGGAAAATCAATTAATATATCACAATCACTGTTCATTCTGTTTTAGCCTTTGGTGAGCCAATAATAACAGCTTTATGTTTGAGAAATGCTGCATTAGATTGTTAAAGACCTGTTTATTCTGAATACAGCACTTACTGTCGTCACCCTTTATTTAGGATTGATTTCAAAGATCTGAAGTGGATTTGACCTCATTTATTTTTCACTCAGCCAAAGCTATGTGTGAGAATCTGTACATTAATTGGGGCTAAAATGTTTAGCATGACACCTTTTAAAGTTACCTAGAAGTGCACTTTCCAGGCAACAACTCTAGAAAAACTTTCACCATTGCCTCATCATTACCTCATGGTCACATGGGTGTATGTAAGAACCGCGGTCAAACGAACTCATTATCCCTGCACCCACTCAGGTCAGAGTAACAAATTCACTTAATCGCACCGAAAGCACTTAAAAGGTCAAAACTTAAATGAGATCAGCTGCCGTGTGAATGCATCTGCCCAGCGTGTCTCACAGCGTCTCTCACCTTTCTCACGATTACATCAGCTTCTTGAGGTGGCGACTGGAGTCGGCATCGCAGCGAGCGAGACTTACAATCGCGCCGGCAAGATGAATGACAATGAAGACCCACTTCCATCTTCCTGCCTGCTGTTGTTTAACGGCGAGCTGGTGTCGCCGCAGACTCTGCTAATCTTTTTTCCCCCCACTCCGGAGGAAGTGACATGCTGTGCTGTTGCCATGGTTACAACCTCTGTACCTCGACCAAAAATTTTTTCGCCATTAAGGCACATCTCTAATGTTTGAATGTAAAATGTCTTTTTAGGTTATTTAAAAAGGTGATTCTTATTTCATGCCCTCTCTTGGAAAATGGTTAAATTATGAAGAGCTAATAGGTTTCACATGTGAAAGAACTGACCTCATGCAAGCTATTGATGATATTATGAAAGTGGAAGCTTAACTAAGCTACATTTCTTTTTCCTGGGCATGAAATAATGATTTTTTTTCTTTTTGCAGAAGCCCCTTTTGCTCTCCTTTTTATTTGCATAGTTTTCAGTGCAAACTCAGTCATCAATAGCTTTGCACTCCCTCATTTAAAAGATGTTGTTTTAGTCATTAACTGGGCTTACCAGATAAAAAAACAAATCCTTATCCAGGATCTCTTTTTTCCCCCTTCCTTCCACATAAGTGGTGTCAAGTCTGCTGAAAACAGCAGGCTGCTTGGTAAATACAACCCCCTCCAAATTCAAACCCATATAACTGTCGGTCTTTCACGGACCCAACAATCTTTTCTGGCTCTAAGCTTTTCAAGTGTGGAGAAGCTGAAGCTTAGCTCTGTATGTTGGATGGCCAAAGAGTGTCATTCTCTGACTTGAGGGTGTATGATTGGATATGGCCTCCCCTGTTCTTGCAACTCGCACAAAAGCTAGATTTTAACCTGTTTATCATGGGGAAGTTGATTTGACATGCTCAACCTCTTTTTAAGCAGTGCCATTTTGCACATTAGCACTTATTCGCGCACACACACACACACACACACACACACACGCACACACACACAGAGGATAAGTGGAGTCAATCCGAGCTCATTCAAATACTGATGTTTTGTCACACACCTCCAGCATGAGATACAGACCCACAAGGTCCTTAAGTCCTTAAGTCTGTTTTGGAGACCTACAGGAAGTCTTTCTGTCACATGCTTTCCAGTGTGAAACTGTCACTATTTGGTTCAGTTCAGGCACCAAAAACACTCGGTTAGGAACAGATTATGTTTTTTGGGTTAATATAGTATGTTTATGTACATTAATTAAGTTACACACATTGTATTGCACAAGTGATATTATGAATGTGACATAACACAAGTATGTCAACTGTTTTCAGATAGGACGCAACCCAAGTCTCATGCACTGACTGAAATGGCACCACAAAAATTAGCAAAAAGAAATTAATAACAGTTTTTTTGTTGTTATAATCGTAAGAATTTTGCAGGTGGAACAAATCAAAGTAATTTAAAAATTTCTGGAAATAAAATGAGACTCATAAAGTACCTTTACCTTATTCAGATGTCTTAGTAAGTCGATCATGGTTTACATGACACACTGACAAAGGAATAAAACAAATATACCTTGTAAGCTTTCTGTCTGTAAATGTATAATATTCGACTCATCCATCTACCCTAATGTTGTTCATACGTGGACTTACTTTTTATGCTGCATCACCTTGTTTTAAGAATAAAGTAATAAAATGTCACATTAGAAAGTCTGGTGCATCTTGTACAGAAAGTAAAGGGCACTTTGTGTCCATATGAGACGCAGGAGGTGTGACAGAATATCTTGAGTATCTGAGGACCTGTGAATGGGAACAGTCTGGTCTCGTAAAGCCATAAACAAGTCGGCACTGACCACCTTGTGCAAATCTACCTCTACAGTGGCTGTTAAGAGAGGGGAGACTTTATTGGGTCTTTTGTTCCAGCCCCAGTTTCCCATTTCTTACAGATATTATAACTGCAGCTCTTATGGTAACTGTCATCACAATAGCGGGGAAGTGAGTGTGTAGAAATTACCCAAGTAGCACACGGCCGTTTGATTCGGGTTCTTCAACAGTATATGCAGGGGTAATTGACTGTTCTGTAGCGAATATATGTAATGACTTCCAATTTACTCTTGAAGAGCTGAGTGGTCCGAAGCTTACCTCAACCTGCAGCCTCCCACAGACAGAGAAGACCCTCATATGCTTAGAAAAACTCACAATGATAGCTGATTATCAGTGTAAATTACTTCAAATTAAAAGTCAAATAAGTTCATAATTTTAAAGGGATATAATATATATATTTATATATGTTATGATGCATGCTGGTCCCAATAAAAAGAAGCCCAGAAGTGTCAAAAAAGCACACCAGATTAGATCTGCAAATGCCTAATTAAAGAGGCCTAATGTGAGACTGCAGTCTGAAAAACGGGCATGGCATGAAAAATTGCAGGAGTGCATTGACCGAGTAGCTTAAACAGAAACTTCCTCCTCAAGCATTTTATCTGTGATTGCCTCTGAGAAGTGTACTTACAAACCATTTCCCAAGGACCTTGGTCGAACTGCGGGAGTGTTGTCACTGCTGGTAAATCCTCTTTTTTAGAACCTTGACCAACATCGCTGCAGCTGTAACTACACTTTAACCAAAGGAAGAATCTGCCAAAATTCAGTTACTTTCACAGAACAACATAGACTCTGATTTAAAAAAAAAGGCCCTGCCTCTTTTCCTGTTTGCAAAAGGATTTTTTTTTAGTAAATTAAGATAAGGTGTTAAAATGAGAGATGTGATAGACCTTTATAAATCCTCAGAGGGAGACTTAGCAGCAACAGCAGTAATAAAAAACACATGGAGGCAGAGAACAGAAGCAAACCGAGGAAAAAAAAAGAATAAAATTGAAGAAAAATATGAAAAAAAAGTTATAATTAAGTATACACTGAGCAGCTGGCCCTTAAAATCTGTACTGAATCTCTAAATAAGTGAGTGAGTGAACATATGTGCAGCCTGTCAGTGAATGTAGACATGCACACATACACAGTCTATCAGTGTTTGGCTTGGTTGGCTTTCTGCAGAAACATGACAGTGAAACATGCAGATTTCCAGAAGGACGACTTCCTCCCTCCGCATGTATAAAATGCTCATTTCAAGATAATGAAAACACAACAATTCTTATTTGAAGCTAATTGCACACAAATTAAAATGTAGTCATAATAATAACATTTCATTTTTTGCCAACAGATCCTCCTAAATTCTTACATGCTGGATCATTAAAGTGACTCTCTAACATTTTGTCACCTGATCATTTGACAGTTTAGTTTAATTATTCCACTTCCTCACTTTTTCTTCTACAGAAAAAAATTGTGGCGTTTTCTAAAATTAGATTGTTTTTTCCCCAGTGGGATCACATGTTGTGCACATCAGAGTGTTTAGATCCTGAACATGCTGTATCACAAATAATAACAGTTAATATTCACTGAAAATACATTTAATGAGCACTCAAGCACATCAGAACAAGGAACTGGATGTTCTCCATGATTATCCCGGTGTTGCAGAACTCTGGGTTCAATTATAGTGTGACGATTTTGGAATGACTTGTCATTCTCTGTCCTTATCAGGTTGTCATTTGAACTTCCTGTACACAGTCAGAGTGAGTCAGTCATCCTCCCTCACACAAGCCGGGGGAGACATGATAGAAATCAGCCACAGAAAGGGCTGCCAGGTCGATAATGCAGCTGTAAAATGTGTTGAGATTTGCCAGGATAAGTGTAACATGTCTGTGAGCGAGCGTCTGCGTATGAACTGATGGTTTATTCGTCTGTCTTTGCGTCTGTGGAATCTGGTTGTTGTATGTGATGAGGGAAAAAAATCCTGTCTTACAAAACAGTTAAGCAGAGCATGAATCTTAAGTTTCAGTCAAGATTATTAGCAACTTCATGTTGGTTGTAATGTTGCTTCTGAAAGTTTCAGAGAGATGCTGATTGTTGGTTGTAGTCTGTGTTGAACAGTCTTTGCGTCTCATGTAATTAGCTTCACTAATTCAGATGAGTGAGGGGGGGAAAATACTTGAATCACCTGTCAATAATCAAACTGATGCAATGAATTAAAAGGCATCATTTGTTTCATTCATGCATCATCATCATCATCACCGGCTTATCGACCTGCTGTCTGGTCACCAGCTGACCGGCAACATCCAATCATATTCATGCAATTGTTCAATGCTGCTATTATAACCTGAAACTTCTCTCTCTTTTTTAACTTTTTTGACTATTTCTCTTTAAAAAAATGTTTGCTGCCACAGATCCAGACTCCTCTTTATGTGTGCAGTTTATTTAACTACAGTTCTATTAAAATTGGTGTTAAAAAAACACCTCTTTGTTAAGGAGAGACAGTTAGGTTTTTCAAAAAGAAAAAAAGCTCATCCTGACTGTCTGACTTTACTTTATGACCATGTGTTATTAATGGTCAAACATTCTGACAAAGTGTATCTGATTGTTTTTTTTAATTATAACCAATCGCAAGAGGTCGGAGTTCATTTTTTTGTTTATCCAATCATCTCATTAAGTGCAGACTAATTAGGTTTCTTTCTATTCACAAAGTTACTTCACTCCCCAGAGGAACACCGGTCGGATTTAAAAGGGAAGCGAGAAACAGCTTTTTGACATTAAACGGAAAACACACACACACACACACACACACACACACACACACACACACACACACATCTAAACTGCAACTCCTCCAGTACTTTTGTTCATGTCATCATTTCACCAATCTCCTGTGGTTTCAGTGCAATAGTGCGTCTTCCCAGCTGGCCAATATTTAGGTGAATATGCTGCCAGCTTCTCCTTATGGGTACAGAATGGCGGCGCGATCGCAGACAGACCCCCAGAGTGCATGTTTACCTGCCGCCGCTGTGACAGCCGCTCATAAATCAGTGTTATCTCCCACCGGTGGCACGCGCCGCTTTTGTCCTTCACACAATGAGGGCCCTCCTCCATGATGGCTGCTGACAGTTTGTAAGCAGTGGGGCAGCTGGAGCCTGATGCACTTTACACATGTACACAAACACATTGTACATAACAAACACACACACACACACACACGCTCACTCGTCGGATGCACGGTAATCACATCGTCCCACTTGGTAATCAAACGCATAGTAACAATTAAAGCTGCTTTAATTATCACAGACACGTTTTAATGTTTGTTGGAGTGTCACGATGCGGTGCAGCCTATTTTTGGACACACACCGCACACACACACAGAGTTTACTTCCCCGACTCACATTCAGTCTCTTTCTCACTGCAAATCAGATGCTTTTGATTTTATTCTCATTATGATACCGTCGATATAAAGCTAAAGGCAACAACAGCTTTTGCAAGTTGTTTGAAACCTGTAGATTGTGTTACAGGTGTTGTAATGGATTTGTACCAGTTCATACATTAACACACACACACACATGCAGATATACACACACACACACACAGTTAGTACAATGGCAGGCTCTGAATCGTTCTCTGCGGGAACAAAAAGGGTGAAAGATTGCAAATGACACATAATGCAGATATAATTACCATATTTCTAATAGACCGCATTCTTCCAATAACAATTCAACCATGTGCATTACTGCGGGGGGAAATTAAATTGCAGCGTGATGTACTTTTGAGAGAGGATTTCATACGACCATATGCCTGAATTAAGATGAAGTAGATGATGTCAGTTTATTTTCGTGACTCCTTTGTGTTCGTGCTTGTCAACTGTGTGCATGTGGCTTTTTGGATTAATCATTTATATTACAAGTGTTATCAGCATCCTGCACACCAGGGACCCATTGACATGCAGATTCTGCACATATGTCAATATAAAACAGCTACTGTCATCTGTGGTGAAGCCCAATCAGGTGCTGTATTGACACTTTTATGTGATGTCCTTTAAATCTGGATAATTTCGGCATGACGTCTTCTTGTTTTGTGTCCTTGTGTCTGTTAAGGCTTTGGTGATGAGGAGTGTAAATATAAAATTTAAATGATAGTCAACAGAATAATGGCCTAAAACTACCAATTATGTCAGGAACAACTTTTTGAAAGAAACTCAGAGCAATTAAAAAGCAGTTTTAATCATCATTATCATATTAATTGTCACAATCTGTCCTCTGTGAAAAGCAGAGAGGACACAAGGAAGGTCACAGGGAACTTTAAAGTGAGTTTACTGTCACATTTCCTTTCCTTTGTCTTGACTGTCACTTTGTTGTAAACTCATATTAAATGTGTCCATGTTGGGATCCCGTAGTCGTCCAGCTGTTTGGCTTGTTGGCCCGTTTTGATCTGATCTTATGAAGTTAAGCTGCGAGTTAGCAGGCTAGCCATGCAGCATAAGTTTCCACGGTGATCTGCCACAGTTTCCATGGTGATCTACCCCAGTTACCATGGTGATCAACCCCGGTTTCCATGGTGATCTACCTCCAATTAAGAAAGTGAGCCAGGTTATTGATACGAGAAAACCAGAGTTTAGCCAAATAATCAGCTGGTTAACCTGCTAACAGGCCACTTGTGCAGAGAAATATGATCCAACGACATCGATGTTTGACTCCAGACGATGACATTTATTGTTATTATTTTTCATGTGTGTGCTTGTTTTGTTGATTATTTCAAAATGTGAATATTCTTTAAATAGTTTTAATGAAAAAATGTCCAATTCTGATGTAAATGTAATTTTAAATGTAGCACATTCAAAAACATATCTAGCCAACTGTATGTGGACCTGCTAAATGTCAGTGATTCTCGAAGGGTCATGACCTCTTGTTATCATGTGACCAGTGTGCAGCAGGAAGCCAGAGGCTCCGTTTGATGACGACCATACCATGACATGTAAAGCTCTGGGCTCGCATGTGGACCTTTGGAACAGTATGTGACTCAACATAAAAGGTCAAGAACAAACCTACACACTCAGATTCATTCTTTTCACATCCCAAACAATAAAAATAATACACACAAAGGTCACAAAGTGCAGAAGAATCTGAAAAGGAAAAGTGATGCAAAAAGCAGATGTATTTAACTTTGCATTGCATTTCAGTTTTGCTGTTAGTTTATCATGTTTTGCACAGTGTTACAACATCTAGTTTGAAGACGGAGAAGTTGCAGTGCTGCAGTGTTTTGTCTGAGTTTCAGGCACTAACGATACATCCCACCAGCTGGGACTCCGGAGTATTGTACCGTTGTTGTTGTTGTTGTTAAGAGTGGTGTTCCTCATGTGATGATGCTTTACTTTCTGTGACAGCAACTAGCCGGCAAATCTTCCCCCCTTTTTTCAGTTAAAGAATCTCTGGATAGAGTGAACAAATAGAAGTACAAATGCAGCTTGTAAACACTCTCCGTCCCTGCTGTGAAAACTTGGAACAGTCGTTTCTTAAAAAAAGACTCTTTTTTGAAACCTTAATCTTTTATTCTGTTTTTGTGTGTGCTTTATTCTACGTAATGTTCTGTCATTTATCTAAACCCTGAGTCTGGATGAATGAATAATGGAATACACAAATGTAGACAGATCCTGCTTGAATCGTAATGATTTTTGCAGTTAAATCATTTAAAACAGAAACAGTCTAATGAAGAGCTTTGTGCTCAGAGTCACACAGCAGTAAGTAAAAGTCCTTTAAATAGGAGCTTTTTCGGTGTGTGGGGATCTCTCTCCTTCAACTCTGCCAAGTATTTTACATCCAGCACTCATTTCATTCATCTTTTCATTATTGCTTTCTCTTTGCTGTGATATTCTAAGTCTCACACATTTAAATATACTC
>JAPZDZ010000005.1:19089793-19100780 GCA_029783805.1 Acanthurus tennentii
TTCTAGCAATCAGGGGAAAAATCCTCACCCACTAATGCACATATGTGCTGTCAGAAGAATCTAAATGTAGGTGAGTATTTCACTTATTCAGATCTGGAGACTGTTTTCTTAACAACTGACAATCAACAGATGGATTTAATAACAGTTTAGCTTTGAATGTTTGCTGAAATCACATTTATTCTCAGACGGTTTTGTTGTTAAGTCTGAGTTCAGGTGACAGCTTTAGTAAACTGTTGGCATTAAGACGGAAATAAAAAAACACTTTATATGTCAATCATTAGACAAAGTCACTGTGTTATGATTATATACAATATAGTCTTTTTAAAAAAACAGCTTTTTGCACCACTGAATGTCTTTTTTTTTCTCTGTTCAGTCTTGTTTTCATCTGTTTCTTGCTTCAACTTTGTCTGATCTCCCAGCATCCAGCCTCTCTGAGCCCAGTACTCCAGCTCTGCCCCCCTGCAGCTCCCTGATTTCTGCAATTGCTGGATGGCATGGTTTTAATGGGGCTGCGTTGTTGGCTTTTTTGGCTCTTCAGCGGTTCTGTCTGTCTCCCTCAAGCTTTTCCTCCTGATCAATCCTGCCTGTTGCTCCGGCCATCGGACCACCCTCCTGAGCAATTCTGCCTGTTTCTCTAGTACTCAGGGGTCCCTTTTAGTGTTCTCACTAGCCTCTGAGTCTCCTTAACAAGTTTTGCCTCTTTCTCCAGGCTCTGCTGAGCAAACCAAACTCTCTTCTAACACCTCTTTACTGCAGTCATTGCATCCCAGCAACAGCTCTCACCTGCACCTGCCCCTGAGTCCCTGATCTACTGACACATAAGTGGATAGCACGGCAGACAGCGGGGAGAACGATTTGAGCTTTAGTCTATGCACACATTAGTCCTTCTCTCTGCAGCACTCTGAAAAAAAAAAAAATACACAAATACCACAACAGTCTTTTCAGGAATGTCACTGCAGACGAGCCACCGTTCTCAGCCTTTGGAGAACACAGAATTTAATATCTTCAGAGTCCTTGAACGAGTACAGAGTGTTCCTTCAAGTGTTAGCCTCAGTCACTCCATGTTCAGGAATTATCCATAGCACCCGCTGCTAATCTCAGCACCAGTGAATGAACCTCCGGGGATACAGAGAGCGTCTTTTTACTGACAGCCCTGTACATTTGCCCTAAGTGGGAAATAAAATGTCCTGTCTGCAAACGTGCCCTTTTTTATGAACAGCATGCGAACAATTAATCCGGCAGAGAAACTTTTAGAGTAAAAATTGAATAAAAAATAAATTATTACATAAATAATGAAAATAGTAATAATGAAAATCCTATCGGCCACAACTTTTATTCTGAAATGCATTGTGTTTTGTTTTACCGCCTTCACAAATGCCAGTAGTGGATTGTAACTAAGTGCATTCGCTCAAAAACTGCACTGTTGTACAAATTTGTGTGTCCAGTCATTTATTAAACAGCTTTAATTATTTTGTGTGTCACATGAAAAACTGGGGATGAACTCTGATGCGTGTTTGAAGGCTTGAATGCTATTACAGATATATAAATACATATTACACATCTACATCATCAATTCAAAAATAATCATCAATTAAGATCATTTATAAAAAGTTGCATACTCACATGGGAAGTTTTTATGCATTATGAGTACTTTTAATTTGGATACTTACTTTACACCTGCCTGATTTGAAATATACACATTTGCTTCCATGATGGCCAATATTTGAGAGTGCAAAATACTTAATAATATTAGCGGATGTATCATTTTTAGAAAATAAACTCATGATATACATTCATACATTTTTAATACAGATTACATAAATGTGGTTATGAGACTTAGAACCAAAACATAGCATGTATGAGAGCTGATATTTTCCAGTCCTGTGGGTCACATATCGATCAGTCTTCACAGTATCTGTAGTCCAGCAGCTTTCCATAGCATTGCTTTGAAAGATTTTTTTTTTCTTTTTAAACAAATGAGGAAACAAGTGCAGGGGGGGTTGTAAAGAAAACCAGATGAGGAGATGGTTGGGTGAAGTCAGTAGGCGGAGAAACTGATGAGTGAGTGGTAAAATCAAACTGAAGCTGGAGCAAAAAAAATAAAAAAAATCATTTGTTCCTTTGTTTTCTGTTTTTGTTTCCTGACCCTGTTAGAGCTCGTTTCTTTGATCACGGCCTCAAAGCTTGTAATAGTGCAAAGCGCTGCACATGTCAGATTACTGTGGAAGGGCTGCAGGGGCATAATGAGCTACACTCTCCCACAGAGCCCGCCTCAAAGTGTTCGGCTTCCTCTGAGGCTTGATTTAATGTCAACTTTCTGTCCACTGATTTGCATCTTTATTTTTAGGAGCAACTGACAGCATGCAATTTGGTTAAAAGACATGCAGTGGCATGAATCCTGAAAGTGCTAATAGAAAATTAACACCTACCTCTGAAGGCCAAAGTCCAGGTGAGCTCTCTCTCTCTCTCTCTCTCTCTCTCCTCACATGCATAGAAAAGTGTAGCTTAAAGAGAATCAATTCTCTGACATTCAACAGAATTCAGTGAATTAGCCCCGGTAGGTGGTCTGAGGTTGTCTGTCGGGTGAAAATACAAAATAAAAGGAGGAAAGTGCTGTAAATATTTTATGGCCCAGGCTGTTGATGAGTAATATGAGAGCAGCGACTCCCTTTCAGGAGCTGGACAATAGCTTTGTACCTTTTAATCTCCCTCTGCTGAAAGAGGGCTCGGTGAGTCGGAAAGAAATTCAGCTGATCTTTTATGCACCTATTACAGCCTCAGTAACATTAAGCATGGCACTAGTAGAGACAAATAACAGCCACAGTGAACTGAAGCCATTGGTACAATAATACTTTAGGTGCAGGCAAAATGTATAACGCTCACCATTTGTCACTTCGGCTAATTGACTGCTATAAACTGTCCTGCTTTAAACTGACAAATCTTGTGCAATTAAGCTAAAGTTCAGTTTGAAAACCTCAGATTTTAGTCTCCTCCTCAGAGGTTTCTCACTGAACTTCATACAAATATTTCCTGAATTAAACTCAGAAAAAATCAGAGGAATTTTCTGCTCAGAGCTCCGTTTAGTTGGAGGAATTGTTCAGCATTTTGGGAATTTCGCCTCTTTGCTTTATTGCCAAGGGTTTGATAAGAGGATCAATAGCCCTCACATGTTTGCCCTTTCAAGATGAAGCTGCAGCCAGGAGACTGTCGGCTCAGTTTAACGTTAAAAACCTGACACTGTGGGGAACAGCTGGCCAAGCTCCTGTTGGTACGAGATGTTTATTTTCTTTAATTTATTTCATTTATTTGGACAGAACCAGGCTTTGTGCTTCCCCCTGCCTCTACTCTTTATGCTAACCTAAGCTAAGATAATAAAATTTATTAGAATTTTATCAGTCCTGGCTCCGAACATCTCAACTCTCAGCTTCTCCTGAGATCTGCAGTAATGTTCTGCTTTTTTTCCTGGATGTTCACCAGGTTCTGAAACACAGTCCTGTCAGCGATGGCTTAATGTTCCTCAGATGTTTTAGTTCATCTCATCAAAGTCAAAGCTTTTTACTGTGCGTGGCTAAAAAGGACTAAAACAACTATAATTAATGTGAGCTACAGATTTAATATTTTAAAAGGCTGCCCTCCTGCTGTAGTCAGTGGGAAGCTCGAACATGTCCGTCTGTGGGCAACACCGAATGAGTGTTTCACAAAAACCATTACTTAATGTTTCCTGAGGGTGAAACTCCTCAAAACTCTGGCAAAGTTTAATTTTTTTCAGGACATACAGGACAGGATTTGGAAGTTAAGGACTGTCCTGAATTTTTCAAGATGTCTGCTCTCCCTATGTAAATGTGGTATCAATCTTTTTTTCTAGTGCAAACAAGACTTTTTCTCAAAGCAAAGACTATTCGTTTCTGGAGTTTTTTTAAAAATTTGTACCATATGAAAGAAGAGCTCTTTGTGTTCACTCATTGCAAGCAAAATCTCATTGAGGAAAAACTTTTTTGCCATGAAAGAAAAAGGTTATCAACACATCCAGGCTGACTGACGCTAAAAAAAATGGGTGATCTTGTATTGAGATTCACTCTTTTCACCAAATCAATACACTTAAGCTGCACCATGTGACTCTCATTTACTCTTCTGCAACTTTAAGACAGCTTCACCACACGTTATCCCAACCTACGGTCACATTGTGTGCCACTGGCCTCCTCCGAGCCGTTTGAGAAAACTACATTTAATTTGACTTCTAATTACTCACTCCGCCTATCCCCAGTGGCTAGCCAAATCAGTGAGGAAGCCAAATGAACTCTGCCTAACCAATTAGCCGAGTGGGCTTCTCGAGCTAATGACATGAACAACAGTCCGTGGCTGCTTTCATTGCTGCAGGAGGCCCTAAGGTCTGCAGGATCCCTCCCTCTCAGATGAGAAGATTTAAGAAGGATTTCAGTCACTGAGCCAACTGTAACGTTAATTACTTGAAGGGGCCTGGATGTATGATGTAGCCTCCCTGCCCTCCGGGGCCCCAATTGAATTTCTTTAATTGACCTGTACTGGAACATTTAAAGCAAGCTGATTTTAACAAGAGCACTACCTGAAGTGTTTTGAATGGCCAAGAGGATTGGAAAAAGGTTGTGAAGCTTCTACTTATTACTCTATAATGATGCAATTCAGGCCTGTAATAGCTGCAATTTAGACCTCTGCTCAAGCACCAAGTAGAAGAGCAAAAATTTCTTTTTCTTATGCAATTTTTCTCTTGTTATATTCTTGCAGCGGCCTCCAAAGCAGGGATAAGTGATCTCCAGAAGGATCTACGAAATGTTTGAAGATATTTTTAAAAGAATCGGGTGTCTTGAAAACTGTATTTTCCTAGTCAATCGGCACAGTTCAAGTGTATTTTCTCTGTGGTTTTGAAGTAAAAGTGGATTAATAACACCAGTATCTGAATACTAACGACAGAATAAACAAAATAAGTTCAGGTTTCTTTGACCAAATTAACGCTGAAGCCATCCATGGTGATGGGCACAAGTCAAAACATCTAGTTACCACATGGACAATATGCTGTCATAGATGAAATGTAGACAAAGAGGTAGCAATTGTAACGATTGTCAAACAGGTGATGTTTAAAAGAAACCATGACGTGACCAAAATAAATCAACAACATACACACTTCCTTCCAAGTTCAAGAAGAATCTGTTGCAGTGAACCACAGCTGCAGCCTTGCATACAGTGTGGACTTTATTCAAGGTGGCGCCGAAGGTAAAACCTGAAAGTTTGGGGTTTGGAGATGCTTAAAGCACAAAAACATGTCTGCTATGTACAAGGTCAGACATCAAGGTTTAACTACATAAACATAGAAAATAAACGTGGAACAGCTCACACAACACAGAAATGGATAAATTACATTTAGGTCCTATTGCTACATGCTACATATTCCTGCTGCTGGTGGCAACAAGTGCTTCACTGAAAATTAACTCGACTCATTGGCTCGGCATTGGACTCTCTTTTAATGGGATGCATAGACGTCACCCAGTTCAGAGAGACAACACCTTGTGGTGTCTTGGACAAAAGTGATGTGCACAGGTGTTTCATCTCCTGAGTTGGAACCCAAAAAAATAAGGGAACAAAAGCCGAAGTCCTTGTACACGTAAACATTCTTCTCCAATACAGCTGATTTTGATTCTGAGATGCTGTAAACAGGGCTTCTCTCCTTTCAGTTGCATGAGGCTCTGGGGGTACTGGATGTTGTCAAAGGGATTATTTCAACAAGTATTTTTTTTGTGACCTTTTGGCCTCCATACACTGAATGTGTGTCATTGAATTATTTGCTGCAGGCCCGAGAACCTCAACAGTTGTGGTGAAGTGTAGAATTTTTGTTTTCTTACTCGAGTAAGCTGGATTTTGGATAACACAAGATTCAAGTTGACAAAAAACAAAGGACTGTTGTCTTGACAGCTGGTTTGTCTTTAAGTGTAATTAAGTGTCATTTAGTTAATTTTTACTCTCCATGTATTAGAGACGTTTTTCTTAAGATCTTAAATGACTTTATGCCAACCCAAAGTACAAAATTTATGACTTAATCACACAACAAGGAAACAGGTAACACAGTTCTCCCTCCTCTGATCAAAATTAGTAACACAAAAGATGTCCAATATGACCGTGCAAACTCAACAAAAGCAAAACACATTAATCCTGCGCCGCCTTTGAGCCTTGGGGGGGACCAGTGTCAGTCTCTGCTGCCACATTCATAACTGTGAGAACTTCAGCGTGTCCCAAAAAACAAAACTCAACCAGGTCAACCCAGAAAACGAAGAAACAAGCTTGGCAACAACAGATTCCTTCTCCTTCTGTCTGTAATGTAGCCTAGATAACATCTCCTCTATATAGTTCTTTCCTTTGCCAATGGCTATTGCACTAATTTCTCATAACTGCTTGCTGTCACTCAAACCGAGATTGCCCTACAAACCTTATTAGAGAATATGCTGCAGTGAAAGTGATACTGCAAAAGCATTTCTGACATTGAGACACATAGACACTCAACAACAGTCTGCAAACTCTAGACTTTAAAAAAATACCAGAAAAGTGCAATAAGAGAAGTTGTTGAGCTGTGAGCAGACACTCCAAAATAACTTTACTTCATCACATTATCTCATATCCACAATGTGCCACAAAGCCACAAAAAGTTATTTTCTAAGTGACAAAACCCTTGTAAGTCAAAATGTCCTCTGTGTTCACCGCCAGTCATATTGATTTTTGTTCACTCCTGTCCTCACTGACCTTTCAGGATTCGGTTTCATGACTTTGCTGAGCGCTGACAAGGTTATCTTGGCAGATAAGCAAATTAAAAATACAAAAAGTCAAAGGCAGCAGGGACTAGAAGCGGGTTAGTCATCAATTAAACCAACCAACACACTTGTATCTTAAAAAAAAAACAAAAAAAACCCACCTAAAATAAGTCTATTTGTCATTAAAATTACACACATATATTTAAGATGTATTTAATGTTGTGTCTAGAGTGCAGCATCTTTGCTCCACCTGCTATGTGGACTCATCTGTCTGTTTTCAATATGCTTACTGTCATAACTGGGAGAAATTTCCCAGATTTTCATTTGCCTCTGCTGAAATAATTGGTCCTCCAATCCCCAGTTTGTATGACCTTATCTCCTCAGCCCTGGCATGGGAAAACACACATGATTACACTGTCAGCACAAATAATTTTAGTGTCACTTCATTCTTGCAGAAACAGGACAAAGGGCTCTTTTCAATAAAAACAGTTATTCTCTGTGCATGCCAATAGACAGAGTTGTAATTTGTATTTTCTGGTCGGAATTGTTTCATTGTGTTTTTTTTTTTTGTATTCAGATAGATTTTCAAATTAAAGACAGTAGTCATACAATCACATAAAAACTGCACTGACAATCACAGCTCACTGCATGAAGGTTATTGTGGGAATTACTTAGAAAACATCCCACAGTAAGTGAGGATAGTAAGGAGGAAATACTTAATAATGAGCTCAGCAAAGCTCGCAGAAATGTCAGAGAGAAAGTCATCAGCTAACCTTTTGACAAGGAAAGGTCGCCGAGTTCACATTCTTTACATTTTGTTAATGAAAGCAGCAAAAGCTCTTTTTTTCTGAGGCCAGCAAGGAATCCAGTGGTTCAGCCCCCTCTCAAGTTTTTTTTAGTTTTTTCAAGCTAATGACACGTATGCACTTAGTGAACTCAAGGAGATGTAAAAATATCCAATTTGAATGTGCGATCGGAAAAGCTTAATCTTTTTTTTTTTTTTTCCAGTACACAGTAATTGTCCCTCCTTTAACCTTTTTTTCTGAACACTGAATGTCCAATCATACTGTAGCCAGGCAACCATAAATAGGCATGGCAAATCGCTCGGGATTTGAATCTGAATTTTCGAAGGTGGGTGCAATTTTCTTTATGCAACAGATTGTATATAAAGATGGTTTCAGCCACCTCCCACAGTACAAAAATTACATCCAAAATATCCCCCACACGGGAGCTGCCATCTTTGCATCGGTGACGTCATTTGGAGCAGCAGCGATCAGAAGCAGCTTTGGTTCCTTCAGTCCAATCCTGATTAAATCACAAGCAGGGTTCGGTTCACAAACATGCCATTATACCCCTCTTTTAGCCAAAAGAATAAACAAAGCAAGGGACCTATTCAAATGAAAACTGAAAACATACATTAGCATGATAAGATCAAACATAAAAATCACACATCTCAGCTTTAACCGCCTCCAAGTAACGTTTGCAACACATGATAACACACTATAATATTTAAAGTAAAGGATCTGAGTGCTTCGTTCACCGCTGCTAAAGATCTTTTTGCAGGGTTTATCTACTGAACAACAGCAGTCAGTTATATATGGATTTATGCCTGTTCAATACACAGCAGGACTCCTACTTTTTCCATCAATAACTACCAGAATTTGGAAATTATGTGTTCTATAATTTGCAATTTATGAGGATTCATCCTCAGTTGAATTTAATTTGAATAAAGTTCACACTTGAATGGATTTTGGCTCTTGGAAACAGTCACTGTATATGCTCATCACTAATGAATCATATCATTTATTATTATCTGCATCGCGGCTTTTTATGTCAAATATTTACTATTTACTGTGTTTGGCAGCACTTGTGTGTCATTTTGTCATTTTTCCTGTTGTGTTTCCCTCTGAGTGTCTCTTTTCTGACCTCCAGTTTGTGTTTCTTTGACATTTATGCATATAAACAGGCAGAGTTTACTGTGAAAATCCATGCACACAAAAACTAATTATTACATGTTTATTAAAGTGGCAACACTTTTGTAAACGAAACAAAAAACACAAATAAAGGAAACGTGGATGTTTTAGTGAGTTTTCTGTTTTCACCTACTTTTAAAAAGTCATTGCAGTTAATTAAAATGTTTGTACAAATATTTAGCTATCACACTCAGATGTATTATTATAGATACAAGCTATCCGAAGCAGGCTAGCATAAAGTAGTTAGCTGCTGTCTTACTAACTACACACTGTAGAAAATGTTCAATTCCAGACTTTTTCTTTTAGCAGAGTATTTTTCTATTGTTTGGAATTTTTTTTGTATTTTTACTAGAATAAAATATGTTTATTTCTTCTTAGTGCTTAAGAATAATTATTAATCCATAATTTTGACTTTCAAGTATTAGAGCCAGTTGTCAAACAGTTGCAGAAAAAGTGCAAGAATGTACAGTTTCTATATAAATTTAAAGGAACAACCACTAGACTCACTGTGAGGTGTGACTTGTAAACACTGCAGCTCTTTACGATACTGAGTTGTTGTTGTCGTTTTTTCCTGAACTGCAGTAATATGTATCCATAACATAACTATTTTAAATTTGTCTCCCTGCTGGTTGTTTTTCCGGCTGAGTCAATGTAATCAAACAGGAGGCAGACGCACAGAAAGAAAAGGAGGCTGGGATAGTTTAAGTTTGTCCTTTCCTCACCATCTAACTCAGAGGAGCACGACTGTCTGCAATCAGAGGAGACGAGCTGCTCGGTGCCTTTTGTCCCTCTGCCAAGCACCTGCTCATTAAAATCACTGTTCAAAGCGAGAGGTGGCCGGTTTGCAGAGGCAGGTGTGGGTGGCACATTTTGTATGCAAGTTGATGATCCAAGGAGCTACACATGAGCATGTGTCCACATCTGTCCCAATGTAATTACTCTTTATGCACCTACTTACACATTCAAACCGATAAAGGTGTATCAGGGGTATATATGTGATGTGGATGCACAATAAGTGTATCATAGCAAGATAACCACCGTCACAGAAGCTGATAAGGCATACGTTTTTTAGAGTATTACTAAACATTAATGCAAACATAAGTGAAAAAATGAATGATTAGTAATAACGGAGGAGGGAAAAGATTAGCTAAAGTAAAAAGATTTAGCTGCCCTTCATGAATAAATAGACACATCTAATGTCAACTCTCCAGAGAAAAGAGGCAAATCATGATTTATTAAAGATTAAAAAATAAAAATTCCCTTAGCTGTGTGGGCAAGTGCAGGTATGTAGGTAGTTACTAATACAGGAAAAGAGGCTTCATTCCCACTTGTGACAACTGTACAAAAAAGTGTAAGGAGTCTTATTTCTGTGTGGTGCTTCAGGTGTAAGTATCCACTGAGTGGTATAGCCTGACTGTAACTACAGCGCCGCAGCTGCCTTACTCCTTACCGCAGGCTATTACCCTCAGGCTAACTCGATTAGTTCCCAAAGAGGATAGAGCTACTTCCTCATTCATTCCTTGAAGCATCCATCCGATTGAAAGCACACCGGGATATTTATGATGGATATTTCATGGAGTGTATGGCTTTGTGTCTGGGATGGATGCATTTTTTCCATTTTTTTTTTATTTTTATGTATGGAGAATACTTAAGTATGAAAAATAAAGTATGTCTGGTTAGATTGCATCCTTTTCTTCTCTGCTTGAAGGAACAACAATGTTCAGATGCTACAACATGAAATTAAATCATAGAAATGCTTACAGAGGAATGTATTCTGTCACAGACAGCTGTTGGTTTGAGGGAAACATTTCAGTTGTTTGAATTTGGACATTTGATTCTTTAATCAATTGCTTATTTCATTTTGAATTAGTAATTATTGCCCAAAAACTACTTAGTGATGCTTTTAGTTACTCTCTGCTGTCAGTTTTCATGCAGTCGGGGTGACACCACTTGAGGTCCAACTTCAGACATTTTCTGCAGTAAACTCTGTAATCAACCCTGATGTTAAAATAATTTGTATAAGTTACATTATGCCTTATGATTTACAACTTTTATAAAGCTCATTTGAGTGATTTGCAGTGAAAAAATAAAAAAAACATATGTAAAATTTCCACATAAAAATATCTAAAAAGAACTTCATCTATGTGATATATTATGTGATGATTCCAACAATGTTCAGACTCAGATGAATATATATTTTATTCCAGGTAAAGCTACGTTTCAATTTGTTATCTGCACTAA
>JAPZDZ010000005.1:19102110-19113699 GCA_029783805.1 Acanthurus tennentii
ATGACTCCAATCACAGTGTGCCGGGACAAAAAGAATAAAGATGATTTGACGAACACTTGACTCACCAACCACACACAAACACACACACACACAGAGCCACATACAAATATTAGTGCTTGATATCATGTTGTTTTAATGCATCTTAACAGTCACCATAAGATCCGAAACGTACACGTCTTTACGAACTCTAACCTTTCAACTTATGTCACTGATAATATACATCAGCAAATGTTTCCCATGATACTGTTAACCCCTGGATTAACAAAAGAAAAGGATGATTTATTAATACATTAGAGTAATTATGAGGTAAAAATCAATCATCAGATATCTGATACAGGCTTGAGTGTTATTCCAGATTGCTCTCTCAGGGGATAGTATACATTTCAGTAAGTCAGAAATGTAATTAGCCTTTAGCCTGGGGCTAGGCTGCGTTTAGGCCGACCTCCTCCTCACATTGCCTGCATGGACGTCACTGATACCAGGCCAGGTATTCAGTCAGACTAATGTAGAGATAAATGAGTCGCAGACAGGAGAGGAAATTACTATTTAGCCTCGGTGCAAAGTGTATTCAGGTGCAGCTGTTTAAAGCTTGAGCTACTTGTAAGAATCTGCAGCTCTCACTCACTCACTCAGTCTGTTTCAGGAGGAATCAAAAAGGAAACTCAGCTTCCAATCTGTGCCGTACTGATTTACACACATCTATTTTTAATCCCGGAGTCGTGCCGGGTAGCAGAGAACAACTGTCTGGCCCTCAGATTGTCTTCTCCCAGAAGTGGCAAGACCAGACACACTACATTTTCTGCTGTTGCCTGCAAGTGCAAGAATGAGAGCCAGGACGAAGATGGATTGAACGCTGTGCATGACTCAGATGCAAACTTGGAATTTCCCATTTCTGATACCGGCGTGTTTTTTAAGTCAAAGTCAGGTCTGATTTGTTTATCCAAGCGAGCCTGGTTAGGTAAGCAAGGTGCACTAGACCATCATGTTTTCAGTGCAGGCTTGCTCGCAACAGCTGCATTCATCGCTCAATGTGTGCTTTGCTGCCATATCAGAAAACAAGAGACAGCTGTCTGCAAAGGAGGGCTAAGCAAGATGGATGGTTAAGCTTCTGGCGAGTTGAGGCAACACTAACCTTGAGCAAGAATGATACAGTGTGTGTGTGAGACGAATCAGTCGTTGGTCAACTATCAGCTGACCTAAGAAAGCACTCTAAGAACTACTCCAATCAAGACTCAACACAATCCTGATGGGACAAAACGACGAAGTTGGCCCGGGGCCGACGCCGTGGCTGCCACCAGTGTTGTTATTAACCCATTCATCATCTCTACTGCTATGTTGTTACATGTCTCTCTTGAGTTGAGATTACTCTTCTAACAAAGCCAAGCTGAAAATTTCCTTGTTGATTTACACCAGCTTTTTGCAAGAGCCGGACTTGTGCAAAAATATTGTTTTCTCAGGAGCTACAGATCACTTTAGTAGCCTATCCGAGTTCACACTTTCGACCAGTTTTTGTAGTTTTTTAAATGACTAAAGTGGCATAAATCCTCTATCCCGGAGCATTGTGTCTTTTGAAGCATTTGATACAATTGAAGTAATCAGAGTTACAGCCAGGATGTGCTGATCCAAGGAATGAATGTCAAGAAAAAATAGCACTTTTCTGAAAAGTTGACCTGCATGACATCCTAAGAGATGATGCACATTAACCCACAATGCGACACTTTAAGACATGGTCACAGTGTGAGTGGGCTCACATAGAAAACGATGAGTGTTTAACCTTCTATTATTGGTGTTTATTTCATTTTTTAGCAGAAAATACTGATAGATTGGTGGAAAGTTTCATCAAAAAATGTGGCCGGCCATGCTATTGCTTGAAAGCCTTTTCCCATAGACAGGCATTATAAAACTAACTATTTACAGGACACTGTGTTTGATCAGTGATCATTCAGTGAGTCTTAATATGCCTAGAAATGTGTGCTTTTGTGTTTGACATCACCTCAGTGATACAAACCAGCGAGGCAGTGCCGTGCTGTCACAGTGATTCAAATCTTTGAGGCAGACCGGAGGCTCTTGAGAAAGTCCTCTCAGCTTTTTGACTCACCCTTACAGCCTCGTATCTAAACACTGAACGGCTACTTTGTTTACATCCACTGCCAGTATAAAAACACAACCCTAAAAAGTGAAACCTTTCCTGTCTTGAGTCAACCTTCCCTTTTATAAATAACAGCATGGTGGCGACTGGCTTCTGCACAAACACGAACCACAAACAACTTCCAGCGCTGCACTGGTGAGCAGAGATGGATCGGGAATAAAAATCACCCCCCGAATCTTTGACTCAGCCTCCGTTCCCGGACTCGACCTTGTGTTAAATAAACTGTATTAAAAGCAGCTGAGTTATTACCACATGTTAGAAGGTCTGATCACGACCCACGGCCATGTGATCTCTTACCTCATCGCCCACCAGCCTGGCCCACTCAACCGGGCGAGTATTTAGTGTCACAGCTCCCCCGCTGTATTTTTGTCTTTTACAATGTGTTGCATCAGCCAAAAATCATTGAAACTGCCCACCATTAAAATGGGTCCAAAATGGCCAGACTGGCACGAATTGCAGAAAAACACAATGCTGGCAAGTTTCATCTTTTCTTCCTCTTCTGCTATAAAGAGGATTTGCTGTGGAAGTGAGTTTGAAAACTAAGTTTGGCCCGACAGGTGTCCCTGATGTAAGCATGGACCAAAAAAATCCTCTCTACGGCTTTGCAACCGAAAGAAAGACGCCATTTCATATAAAGGCCTGTAAAAAAACATCATTGCAAACGAGGTTTGTTCTCAGTTTGGTTTATTTGTTTGTTGTTTTGTTTGTTTGTCAGTCACTTGGCTGTGGAAAAAAACTGAGCTGACTATCATGAGACTTGATGGACGGTTGTAACAAGAAACTGTGGATTCACAAGTTATTTTCACTTCTGTTTAGATAGATAGATAGATAGATAGATAGATAGATAGATAGATAGATAGATAGATAGATAGATAGATAGATAGATCTGTTTTCTGTCGCTGTTTTGCTTCACTATTAGCTTTTGTTTGTCATTTCTTTTGTCATTATCGTGTAATTTCTTGTGTCTCGTTTTGGTCTGTTTACTATTTGTTCTGCAAATTTCTCGAAGACCCCCATTGAAAACAAGATAATGCATCTCAAGTGGTTCATACTGAGCTAATCCCTTTCTGATACTTCACCCATCAAATTATGCACAAGGTTGCCTGGAAAGCAGCAACTGTGCAGTATGTCCGGATGCTTCGGTGGACAAATGAAGATCGCTCGAAGCAAAGAGAGAAGACTCGCTTTAAATTTCAAATTTGCACCAGTACAAAGGCAGCTTTGGGTCTCCTCGCCACCGTCTTGCTAGTTAGTCTTCTCTTTTCCTCCTCCTTGTCATGGCATTGGATTCATACTTTACATATTCGGTCAACTTCTGCTGCTGCTCTGATTTCGCCAAACAATTATGCAAATATGACATGTATGTAATTTGTAATCATTTTAAAGGTTACGTTTGATGGAACAAATGACATTTTACCTCCACGTTCATGCACATCAGGAGCAAATTAGGGTTCAGTGTCTTGCTCAAGGACACTTCAGTGAGAGGACGAGACAAGCTGGTCATTAATCCGCCATCTTTTTGATTAATAGCCTTCTTGCTCAAACATCTGGGCTTCTGCTCACCAACATTATTTAAACCCACTATACTCATATTTGTATCTTTACTAAAAAACAATAAAAAACTGCTAATCTTTGCTATATTTACCTTGTAAAATTATCCATGGTTTCAATGAGACAAATCTAGAGAATAAAGTTTAAAAAAAATGCTGTCCTCAGCATTGTTTTTACATGCAACAGACAGCTAGTGAACATAGTGGTAAGTTTAACAGCTAAAGATAAATTTTCTGCAGGAGTTGGTGCTTTTACATTCATCAGGTATTCAGAATCAAATATCTGGTGAATGCTAATCCCACTCTGAATCTGCTGGACGCACAAATATTTCACTGTTTGGTATATCGACTAAAATGTCAGTGTTGTGTTCAGGCTTGTTTCTGCTGCCCCCAAGTGGCCAAGAAATCAGCCACTCAAGTTTAGACATTTGCATTCATTCGGGTCTCTCAAGCCACTTAAATTTTCACTCTCTTGTAAGTCCACTTCTTCTTTCAGTTTTCACCTGAGGAAAATAAGTGTCCTTGGCTATGAGATGCATGACTGTATTCAGCTGCCACTCTGTCAGTGTGTCTGTCTGCTTTCTTAGGGCTGGACAGTTGGAGTACAATGGGTTTATTAGAGCGTTCCTGCTGAAAATGGCTGCCCGCGGGTGTTGATGACAGTCCTGATGCACTCACACATACAGTAAATATAGAAGAGCCACAAAAACAAAACAATGAGCTAAAAGGAGCTTCAAAACCTCCAAACTGGAGGGCTGAGATATGATTTTCTTCTATTTCAATGGCAACAGTGAAAATAATAATATAACTAACTGTGTTAATTCTGTGACATCCCATCCCCCTCTATGTGCATGTGTAATTCTATCTCCATCATGACGACACAGTAGACCTCCAGTGTGCAAGTGTGTGTGTGTGTGTGTGTACTTGCTGTTTGCAACAGTAAATAAAACCTGCGTGTCAAGAATCCCATTAGCTGAGACAAAAGACGCCTATTTCCCATGAAATGATCTTTAAATAAAAAAAGCGACAAAAGGCTTATTTGTTTACAAGCAACTGCGGCTTTGCTCTCCAATATCATGAGGTCAAGTGTCTTAATAGTTGTCACAGGCCTCAACAGCAGCCTCTTTGTTTCCTCTGTTCAAGAGCTTTTCCATGCTCATGGCTTCTAATTTCCTCGGTTGAAAGAGGATGAGTGTTCTTAACCTGATGTTGGGCTTGACCTTTTTTCAACTTGTGCAGATGCTGCTCACATTCTAGGGCTTTCATGGCCGAGAGCATGTCGATTACTGACCGCCTTCTGCCCCATGTGACAGTAGGAGGTAATGTCCAAAACTGTGTGAATAATATTGAGGTCTCTTCTGATCGCCTGCAGGCAGAGACCCAGAAATAGCGTCAGTGTCGTCTCAAAGCGGAGCAATTATCCCGGGCCAGGCTGGACGAATCGATTCCTGCAGACTCTTTTTTTTTTTTTTTTTTTTTTTAAATGCTCCTGGCCAATTATAAAGGCAGTGCATCCTGCCATACACCGCCCATCAGTGGTGTAGACATCACCAACAGATAGGACTTAACCTGGAGGACCCTCCCTCCCTTCTTTCCTTTTTCTTTTCTATTTTTTCCCCTCCTTCATTCTGTCTCTCTCCTCTCTTTTGCCTACAACATCAATAAGATATTCCAATTATTAAGGAGGAGCACCCCCCACACACACACACACACACTCCCCCCCACCCTCGCATCATAGCCTACTCCACGTGATCACAAGGTGGAACCAGCTGCTGGTGAGAGAGAAGAGAGAGAGAGAGAGAGAGAGGGAGAAGAGAGGGAGAAGAGAGAGAAACACAAAGTCGCGCGGCTCTGAACGCACAGCACGCAGGCCTTCGAAGTGCTCGGGAGGACCGCTCCGCTCGTGCTGTCGGAGCTGCTCGTTTCACCCGTGGATATTATTACACCACTGCCGTCGTCTCCAAACCCTGTCCGTGGGATACTCTAGCAACATCCTCTCAGTTTTTTTTCTTTTTTTTTTTTACAGTTTTATTACATCCTTTTATATCACCCCCCTCCTCTTTTTTTTTCTTTCCCATCTTTCCTCCCCTCTCCTCATCCTTGAGCATCCTCTCCCCCCTCCTCCTCCTCCTCCTCCTCCTCCTCCTCGCAAGTCTTCTCCTCCTCGCCTGCCTGGCTAACTTTTCCACCCGACTCCATCCCACACAACCTCGTCCATCGCTCACCAACCCCCTCGGCCGTTCACCCTCCTCCCAGTTCCTCCTCTTATTGCAGCAGCCTCCCCTGGATCGGGCGGAACCCATTCGGTCAGTCTACACGGGGGCATTGCTACATGGGGCGCACGGTCTCGCTCGGAAAATGGTCTGCTGTCGGTCTCTAGGCGCCCCGCTGAACCTGCCGGGATTGGAGTTGTCGGTGCGCGTCTGCGTCTCTTTCCCACCTCGCCTGTGCTGTCGGGACCAGTGAGATATGGGTCTCTCTGTGGCGGCGCAGGCACCGCTCGAGGAGCCCCGGCGGCTGCGCCAGTGGAGCGGGACGGCGGGGGGCTGGCTCCGGATCACCCTCGTCTCATTTCTTGCCACTTTACCTGTGGAGCAGCTGCGCGCCTTCCCTTCCTCCCTCAGCGACTGCCAGACGCCGACCGGCTGGAACTGCTCCGGTGAGAGTCATGTCATGAGGGCAGAGTTGCAGCCTCGCTCCGGGCTTTGTTTGTGCTTCATCTAGATGTGCGCCCGATGTCTAAATTAAGCATATGAGACCAGTAAACAAGCAGGACAGGACTGTATCAAAGTTTAGAGGAGCTCTTACAATAGACGCCTCATTCTTATTAGTGTGGTGTGAGCGTGTGTGTGCGTGTGTGTGGTCATGTTATCGGGATCATGTGTCGCGCACACATGAAGTCCCACATGCTGTTGGTGCTGATCGTTCAGGCTGCATGAACCGAACACTGCAAAGCCCCGGAACGACAGGATGCAGAGTTTTGAGGTGCTTCATGTGCATTTAGCCTCGCTGAGTTTGTCTCGGTGCACGACAGCGACGCATTCACCTCCGATCATGTCGGAATAATCACTTGTTAGGCAGAAAAAGATCGATGATTTCAATCGGAGACGAAGTGAAAAGAGCAACAGTGAGCATCATTTAACGATAGTGTAGCAGAGGATGAATGTCGCCACGATAACGTGATGTGCGCCACAATAATTCCAACGCAGTTCGCTTTACGCGAGAGATACTGGAATGAAGTCGGAGCAGGGGACTTCATGTGGTCGCTGTGTAACTTTAAAATGAAAGATTTTGATTAATCCCTGACTATTTCACCTACTAATCACAGCTTGGTTTGAGTATTGGCTTAAATTCTCCAAATTCTGAGGGAAAAAACGCACTAAGAAATTTTAAAAATCCAGCTTTAATGTCTCATTAGAGATCTCAGTCGTTTAATCAAGTGTTGCTTTGAAAATGAACGCATTCGTTTCCTTGAAAAAAAAAAACCGAGGAGCTGTAAACTTGTTTTCGCTCCTCGGTGCCCAGAGCGATAAAAAAAAAGGAGCGAACCGGGCTGCAGAGCACGGAGCCTCGCCTCCCTTTGTAAATCAGCCGACTGTGCCGCCATATATTTCCCCTGTCGCCTGTCCAAGTCTGAACCCTTAAAATAGCTGCAAGCCGATTCCACGCACTCATGGGCACTAGCAGTATTGATATTATAGCTCATAACAGCCGCACATCAATATGGAGTCATGACTGCCGTGTGCAGCCTGAAACTGTGGTTCTGTATACTTGAATGAGATGTTTATAGAAGGAAAAGAGGAACAGATTCATTATAGATATTACAGACATACTGGAAATATTCCATGTTAGTGAGCAGTACATGAGAAATGATGGATTTAGTTGCTGTTATCAAAATTCCTTATAAGAACACTGGGACCTCATTTGGATATCAAAGTTTTTTAAATGAATTTGATTATGATAATAAGCTAATTAAGAAGCAAAGTTTAAAAAAACACACACAAGACCAAATGAGAAATGCATTTTTTTTGCCATTATTGTGATTTTATAACGTTTGGAGAACTGCTGTCAATATTTTAAGCATCTTTGGTTTTTTTGAAATGTTGACTTTAAAAATGCAGCTTTAGAGGGATTTCAGTGATGTTTTCAAGGTAAATATTGTTTTTAGTCTCCAATTCACAGCAAATGCCAACGGCAGACATGAATAAGCTCATTTGCTACTCTGCAGGATGCACTCTGGTATTGAATCATGTGTTTTTTTAGATATCTGCAAAAAAAAAAGGAAAAAAAAGCTGTGTCAGATTGTACTGGAGCGTCTTGGTTTTGGTGATGATTTGCACGTAATGACAGATAATGGTACACATCCTGTCCAAATACACACTTGCCTGCCTCCCCACTTCCTGACACACTATCATTATGTATTTCAACAAAGGCTTTTATCCAACACGCCTTGAGGAGGCTTAAGTGCATATACTGAGAACAATGCACACACATGCAGACGCACCCAGCATCAATTAGAATTAACAAGAACAGAACAAGTGACACGTGGTTTGACGTGGAGAACAAGATCAACTCCCTTCAATAAAAATAATAATAGTAAAAAGAAGAGGAAAAGCAGACAGTAATTGCTCGGGGCTTAATTATCCACTCCTTTCTGCATATCATGCACTTTCACAACAGCACAAATGAACAGTTTTTTCAGTCCGGAGAGAATAAGGCAGGCTGAAAAAAACAGTTGGGTGATGAGTTCAGTGTCACTTCAGTGCTAAGACACAGATAATTATGGGCAGCGGCGCTATGAAAATGGGAATGGAGTACCAGTTTCAGCAGAGCTTCCTTTGAAGAAGTGCTGAAAGAGTTTCTGTTCCATGGAGGAAAATAGAGAGGGGGGGGGAGCGAGTGTGACAAAGATTGTCATTCTTTTTGCTTTGCATCTGTAAATGGCCATGAACAACTGCAGCTGAAGGCTGCACTGAGGCTGAGCACAGGATCCCAAAATGATCTTGACACTAAGTTAATCTTTGTTCTGTTTTCACTGCAGACTGTTGCTCGGGCTTTGGGATGGCTTTGGTTGAACGCAGTGTGTCATTGGGATGAATGTGTTTTTTTGGAGCAGCACGAGGCAGAAAACACTTAATATATGAGTCATACACTAGTGAAACTGGAGCAGAAAAAAATAATTTGTTCCCACTCCTTGACGTGCTGTATGTTTTGCAAATGAGTCAAATATTTGGGTGTTATGTTTGGTTTAAGGAAGCCTGGAATCTACACACAGGATGTGCCAAAGTTAAACTTCACAAGACTTAAACATGATGACTGAACTGTTAAACGTTGTCTAGTCATCTGCCAACATATTTAAGAAGTAATTTTACAAAAGCAAAGTGATAATTTTAGAATTTTTAACATCTGTAATTCATTTTCTTTCCTTGCAAAAGGTTGCGAGTAAAGGAAGGAGATGCATTTAGCTGCTTTTCTTAGGAGACACTCTGACTTAAGAAAGAGCAAAGGTGTTAATAATCACATTATTGATGGCTGAATTCCATTTAGCTGCTTCAGTTTGTGGTATTTGTGCACGCTGGTTATCTGTCTCACTATCATGCTTTACTTGGGTGCTAACAATGGCCAGAGTAGAGACTTTGGCTGTTAAATCCACAATTATCCTAAGCGATCATTAGTGGCTAAATATATCTGTTAGTGTATTGTTAAAAATATCTGTTGCTTCAAGAAACTATGCTGATTAGAGCAGTAAGACTGAGCCAAAATGGTAAAGTTGCAGCTTTAAAACCAAACTATGAGCTGAAAGATGATAAAACATTCCATGAAACTAAGAGTAACTGCAAACTCAGGTAAAAAATCATGTTATAAGTGAAACCTTTTCATTAAAATTCCCTAATTGATCCATTTTAGATATGAAAATAATAAAATCAGTTCAGCTTACAGTCCAAACCAGCAGCACATTTTTAGGCAAATCTTAATAAATGTGGTGAACAAGGTCTTGTAACTGTGTTTTTTCTACCTGAACAAAAAAAACTTCTTCTCCATTAATTAAGTTTCATGTAAATGAACACAGAGAGGGAGCATTTTTCTAACAAGTTGGACTGGTTTTTATTCTCATCCGGCACAGTTGACTAACATTTTGTGTAATTATCACAGTCAAACCATTGATGGCATTTTGCCTGTAATTTTTGGCTTGTAACTCTTCAGATAAATGAGTGAAGTCTGTTTTATCTCTAATAGGTGCACTTGCAGACTTCGGCCAAAAAACAGCTCATGTCTCTTTTTTTTTGCCATTTTTTTCATCCACATTACAAACAAACTGAGGCTGAGAATGTTAATTTAATCTCCTACTGACTTCCTCCCAAAGCACCCATTGAGTCAGTCAATTCAGTGTCATTTTTTAGCAGAAATAGAATACTTTTTCATGGATTACAGCGTCGTAACAGTGCGACTGTATAAATGTCTACTCACTCTTCGATAAACCCTACTGTATATCTCCTGCTGGGGCATTTCAATGCAGGGGCCACAATCCCTTCTCCACTGAATCCCCCCCCTGCCATTGTTGCTTCTGAAAGGCCATGTGATGCTTTGATAGTTGAAGTGACAGGAATGAGTGCAGAGTATGCAAAGCCCCTTGTAAATCCCATCAAGTGGAGTGAATCACCTGTAGACTGGAGAGAAACGACCATCTGCTTCCAAAGATTTGTCAAGATGCAGGTCAGAAGTGCTCCTCTGGCATGTTGGTCCACACCTCCGACAGAAAAAACTGTAAATTACAAGACCAGGCAGATAGGGAGGACTAATTAAAAAGGGAATAAAAGATATTCATCTGCAACAGGCTGCAAGGAGGGAGAGAAAATACATTTAACTGCAAAATGCTTTATTTCCCCTTGTGGAAAAAAAAAAACATTTTAAAACATTTTGCTGTAATTATTGCTAACTGTCATGGATTGCTGCAAGACTGATCAGGATGTGAAAGCTTTTAGCGCTTCGACTTATTGTGCCTTTTAATAACCCGACGTAATAAGGGCTTAACTTCAACTCGCTCTGTGACAAACATTAGAAAAACCTGTTGCAAAGTTAAAGAGGAAAAAAAAAGAATGAGAGAGCAAGAGAGGCAGGTCAAGAGAGGATGTCTCACCGCTGTGGTTGTTCAACCTTCATTATAAATTTAGGCTGCTTAATTATTGATCAGAACAATGCTTAAAACAGGGGGTGGGTGGGGGGGGACTCCTCATTCTTCTTGGTGTTGTGAGATTCCAGGTAGGTACAGTAGGAGGAGATGCATTTGGCTGACAAGCCCTCTTCTTTTAGACGAGTAAGTGCTCGGCTTGCAATCTTAATCGTTAGCATACAAACATTACCTTTTCAATATTTGATGTTTGCCAGCTTGTTTTCGTTAATTATTCAGCTCACTGTAATCTTCTCCTGGAACAGTAGGGCAGGAGCAGGAAGTGTAAGTTTTCCAGGCCTCTGACACGGAGCACAAACCCGTATCAACCAGCAGCCATTAGCATTTTTGTGGAGGATGGATTGGGTGAGAGAGGGGGGGGGTGTCGCTCTGATCTGCATAATTATAGTTTAAAAAAGTGCATTAACATAAATATTAAGAAAGGGACAGAACATAAAGCGGAAACATAGAAGAAAAGAGCGATAAGTAGCGCAACACCTCTTGATGAAAACATGCAGATCCACAGTCAAATTTCAGAGATTTTTAATGCAACACAGTAGTTTATCGTTCATGTGCAGTTCAGATATTACCCAGCATCCACTAGTCTCTGTGCTGCCTGTTAGATATGCAAACTTACCAACACTGTTGTAGCCGTCCCGCTACCTCCGTGGGTCCCTCCAGCACACACACAAACACACACAAAGTCACTGATGCTGAATGGC
>JAPZDZ010000005.1:19144992-19156147 GCA_029783805.1 Acanthurus tennentii
AATTAGAAGATGTGTTTTTAATCTGTGATGACATTTCGGTTCAGTGATGAAACACAAAAGCTGAATTGTTCTTTGTTAGCTGAACACACAAATCTGTTCCCACAATAGATAGCAAGGTTGTTTATCTCCAGACTAATTTGTAGACTGGTCAAACTGGCAAATGAGCAGACTGTTTTGACGTGATAAGTGTCCTGTTTCTGTTATTTTCTGCATATTTTTATTAGCCACACGTGTTTACACATTACAGTGACTCATTGCAGATTGCCGAGTCTAATTTTAAACCTGTTTTACTGCTATTATTAGTTAAAATTTAACCCTTTGGATGCAAGCTAAATGAAATATGTTTGCAACTGTCACACCAAGGGATGGCATAAATATACACATAATAAATTTCACACTGACACAATATGCTAAAAGCTCATGCTATGTATAGGAAAGCGCACTCACATGTCAAACTCAGTCATACCAAAGCTGTATATATACCTCGATCGCCACGTAGATACAAAGAATGGAAGCGCATTGAATTCAAATGAGACGGCATTCTTATTCACCGACACACAGGGGTCTTTTAGAGGTTGAAACGAGTGGTTTGTGTTTCAAGTAGCTGCAATTGCATTTTGATTTTCCTTTTCAAACATATGCTATGTATATATTCATTACTGCCAGTCGCAACAGCGTGGCAGGTTTTTTTTTTCTTACCCATGTGAGGCTGAGAGAAGCTCCCTCCCTCCCCTCCCACCCTCCTAGACACACACAAACACACACTTAAGTCCCTTCACACACCTTTTTTATTGCCATTTATCAATGTATCCCAGTTTTTATCTTCCCTGTCCACAGTGAAACATCAGGTAAAAAACTGAAATGCTTATGTAATAATGTATTGCTGGGTCAGAGCTTCAACATGCTGATGGGTGTCTCTGGTGTTTTCCCGTCACATGATGGTCCTTAAGTTATGTATATTATATTTGTAGCAGAGAATATCTCTGTGATTCCATTTGAAAAGACCACTCCAGGGCGAGCAGTGAAATTAAAACAGCAAAACACAAATACAACGAAAATCATTCCTTCATACTTGTTTCTCAAGTGGCTTTCATGAAATGGAGTTGACCCTCACCAAGGCTTCGCATAAAGCAGTTAGCTAAGTGTTTACCATTAAGAAAAAACTTTCACGGCTGAGCCGATGATGTTAAACATGAAAGTCTTTCTGTTGATTGAACAGAAGCTGATCTGAGTAGGTTTTTCACCTGACCCTTTGAACGCCTCAGCTTTTCATGCTCACCTGTTTTCTGCTGGGTTTTTTTTCCTTCCTCTCCTCTCTGCAGTGCAACAACGACTATGCCCCGGTGTGCGGCTCCAACAATCAGAACTACCAGAACGCGTGCTTCCTGCGCAGGGACGCCTGCAAGCAGCAGTCTGAAGTACTTATTATGTCAGAAGGCGCCTGTCCTGCTGGTACGTACATTTACATGATGCCGCCCACGCAAACGTATGCACAACAAATACAGTCACACACAAACACCGTGATGCACGCACTCCCCTGAAGCACACACTGGACATTTATACAAACAGAAAACATACAGAGCATTTCCTGCACATTTGTCTGTAGGCACACAGATGATGCAGAGCTATTGTAAATCTAGGATGAAAGTTGCCCATTTTGAACAATGTATATACAATAGTGCAATTTCCAGCTTTTAATATTATAATCATCAGTATATGCAAACTCCTCAAGTGGAAGGGATTCAGTAATTACAATACAGGATGATGCATCACTTCAAAGGAAATGTAAAAAAATGCACGATGAAAAAAAAATTGCCAGAGGTGACAGACTGATGCAATTTTAGTGCAAGAGTTCAGTGTAAGCGGCCAAACTGTCGTGACAGTGGAAAGTGCTCTCATTGAGCAGATGAAGATTTCATCATGCAAACAATGTCCTCGCAAGAAACTGAGGACAGCATTTGGCCAAGAGGCCTGTTGAGAAATTCAGAGTTGAACGAGTTAATTATACAGTTTATTTAAATTTGGTGTGTTAAACAGAGAGTCGAAGAAAGCTTGATAGCTATGACCTTTTAGTTATATAATGTTAAAAATAAATGTCAAAAGGCATAAAATGTAAATACTTGCCAAATTGTCATAGGAAGTTACTGTTACACCGAGCCAAGAGGCATGTTCAATAAAGCAGAAAATTGAATGACTGAGTCACACATCATCCTGTTAGCCATTTCATTTTTTTTTCCTTGATTGTGGAGACATTTTGTTTTCTTTCATCTTCTTCAAGGAGCATTTAAATTAATTCTGTAAAGGATCCAATGAAGCTTCTAATTTTTTTTTTATTTTTTACGATTTCTGTAAAAGTATTTTCAAGTTTACAGGAAAGAGTATATTAAAAAATGACATGCTCACAGCTTTGTAATAATCAACAATGCATTAAAATATAATTTCTCTGTGACATTTCCATTTACAAAACCATTTCACAAAAAAGGCCACCCATATTACAGTAACAAGACACTATTAAAAGCCTATTTGAACTGCCTTTTCCTCAAGCATGCTAACAGTCACATGCTAAATATAGCTTGTGTACATGGTAAACAGGAGCCTAGCTGCTAGACGTTTAGCATGTTAGCAATGTTAGCATGTTGGAATGGTGACGCTATTATTAAGCACATAGTTAATGATGCCCAAAAATACAGGCAAACAGAGCTGTTAGCAAAGTGTTAGCATAGGTGTTTGTAGCATTCAAACAGATATAAAACCTCTTAAATGGCATTGTAAACAAGAATATGTAAAAGCTACCTTTTTAGTGTAGTTTGCAAAAATTACTGTATATTTGATTGCATCCTGATGCATTATAGCATTTATTAGCTTCTGATATGTAGTTGTAATGCTAATGAAATTGTTTATCAGGACATACAGGACCTCTGGACAGCGGTGGTGTGTGTCACAGTTTGTTTTCCCGCTTGGTTTGGCGGCACTGATTCATTCAGATGCTTCTTTGTCACAGTGTTTGCTGGCTTTGAACTGAGCTAACATGTATCTAATGTCCTTGTCCAAGATAGTACATTGAGACTGCAAGAAACTGGCCAGATATTTAGCTTGTGTTCCCTCTGACATATTTCTGATACCGATATTGAAAGAAAGACGCTGTAATCTCCACATTTCATTATCTTCTAAAGCCATTTCCAGTTTTCTCAATCCTCCCAGTGCAAATGCTTCTCTCCATCCGAGTGAAGGAAGGAATGTAAATACAATTACTTTTGCTATATGATGATTGCATGAAAATAGTCTCCTTTTTGAGTAGATAAACAAATTTGTAGTGCAATCTTTCCCATTATCCATAATTGAATCAAAGTAAACATAATTAGCTTGGGGTATATAATGAATGTGCATCAGGGTCTGATTATGGACCACACATCCATTAAGTGTCGACAGCAATCATCAAGTGGAGTGCTGTGTTAACCTATAAATCAGTTCCTATGCAAGGGGCATACAGTATAGTAGGAACTCTGGCACTCCTTAACCGTGCTTCATATATTCAGTTTTATTATATTTGTATAAGAGACATCCATTGACTTGATTCTGGTGAGTCTCGATTAAAAGACTGATACATTTTGGTGCCGTCTTTTGCAGCTTTTTTGAAATCTGTTGCTCAAAAATATGAAGAAGCTAAATTTTAAGTGGCCATGTAAGACATCTGCTGTAATTAAAAAGTAAGAAAGTCCACAGAGGCAAGCCTGTTTCACATCAGTGAGTGGTTAGATTCTGCCTTGTTTCTATCTTTTTTAACATGTTTTAGCAAATGTGTTGCATGTTGTAGTTTATTGCAAAATATATAGGGAATACCCTTTAAATAGATTTTTATCTTAAAAATACTGTCTCCTCTTCCGTACCCTTTCTACGGATGGCATCTGCTATTGTTTTCATCCTTCCATTGGCTGGAAAGAAAAGCGCTGGGTGTAATTACATAACATAATTGGGATTACTGTTTGGTGTTTAAGCTGCTCAGTAGGCGTCTTCAGTCGGAAAAGGTCAGACACTTCATTAGCCGTGTTGTGGAGATGAGTAGTGCTGCTCGGAGTCTGCAGCTCTATAAAGTTAAAGATGCTCGGTCGTAAAAAGGTTTGCAAACGGTTGTATTAATTCACTTTAAAGGCAGTTGGTAATATAAGACCCTCGTAAAATTTTCCTCATTTTCTTGCTGTCGATTGAGCGTAAGATGTCTGTTTTAATTAAGAAATTTTAGCGGTGTGCAAGATTTGATATCCTTTAAAAAAAAAACTGTTTCTCATTTGCATACCCTGTCATTATTATCTGTAGCATCCTTGTAGAAAATGAATACAGTGATTGGAATAACTCCCTTATATGGAACACTATATTTATGTAGCGTTTATTTTGCTGGCATTCCATTAAAATCCATCACACGTACAAAAGCAGGTGGGGAATTTTTTCTTCCCCCTCTGATTTTTACTTCATCAGAACATGTGTAATTAGGTTTGACCTGTGTAATGTGTTTATCCCCATAATGACAAAACCGAAATGGATGAGCATATACATCTCATTCCCCGACACCCACAAAGGAATCCTTTTATAAATCCACCAATTAGTGAGTCATGCTCCGAAACATGTGCCAGTTGTGAATGAGTGAATACGCTGGCGAGGTGATTTCTGAGGCATGTATGTGAATCACCGCGTAAAGTAACGACACGGTGTTGCAGGCTCCAGTCGAGCAGTCGCTGACTCAGTTCAGGCGGCCGGCAGAAGTCCATTAAAGGCCGTTGAATGGGCCAGGCTCCGCGGAGGAAACATGTGGAGATTGAGGTGGAAATGTCACGCAGCAACAGTAGTGGTGTGTGTGTGTGTGTGTGTGTGTGTGTGTGTGTGTGTGCCAGTTGGCAGGGCAGCGCAGAGTCACATGAAGTGTCCCGCCTTTCTCTAAATTGCTTGTTTGTGTGTTGTGTGTGAGGTCCCTTTCAAGACATGTGATACTGTTAGCCAGTGTGTGCGTTTGTGTGTTATTGCTTTGTGTGTCTTTTAAAAGAAAAAGGGACAAAGCCTCTTTTATTTGATGCAACAAGCTGCACTTTTGAGCTCAATATAGGGTTCAAACAAGGATGTTTTTGTGGCACAGTCCTCTGAATAATAGACCATGGAACCATTGCTATAAGCTTTATTCTGATGTCTCATGTTACACTCAGAAGAACGCTTTATTGTGGCATTTATTCACAACATGGTCACAGTAAAACACCAATCAGTCTGATTATCAACCCTGATTGCAAATAGATTGGGATGCTGTGTAAACGGTTTGTGGTAGGTCCCCAATCCTTTTTTGACATGTTTAATGCTTCACATCATCAGCTTCTTGATTATTTTATAAATAAATGTTTGTTCCGACTCTGATGTCCACAGCATGTTTTAAAAAAGTTGAGACCAGAGGAACAAAAGACTTGGAAAGTTGTGAACCACTTATTTGGAATATTCCACATGTAAAAATGTTCAATGCAAAAAAAAAAGTATTATAATGATTCGGTCCAAAAGAATCTTCTTTGAAAGGCTCATTTGTTTACAAGCAAAAATGGTGGGAGTCATCATTTTCAGAAACGCATGATTGCATTAAAGACAGAACCAGGAACTGTTCGTAAAACCGTGTTTTTCAAATGGTTGCATTCTGTTTCTAATTATGTTGTTTTTACATGGCCTCTTGGGCTTTTTGGAATCATGATTGTAAAAAATGATGTGAGCTTGCTCAATTATTTTTTTAAAAGTGTAGTTCATTGGTTTTAATGTTGACTATAACATTTTAACATCCCGTTTTAAATGTGTGTAATTTTCATGTGATCTTAGTTTTGTTGTGCTGTTAGAATTTAATGGTTTCCAGTAAGAAATTGGGTATGACTCAATGAAAATAACACTGAACTTTGATGAACAGAATGTTCATGACACACAACTGAGGCACTAAGCTACTGAAACAAACAATATTTGATCAAAGATTGCAGTTATATTCAATATGTTTGCAGCAGTGACTCAGATATAATTTCAAAACCTGCAACCATTACTACCAGGAATACTGCCACTAATAATGATAATAATGATTAAAACATCTTAAAATGATTAGGGAATCACAAAGTAACTGTGACACTTTACGTTTTTAAGAACATTTATGTGATTTACAAACCTTGAAATATGGAGTTTGAAGAAAAAACTGCACCAAGGACAGAAGGTGTTAAACACCTCCACTTCAGTTTACCTCCTGCTCAGAAATTATTTTCAGCAAAAGCTGCTGTTATGTCCCAGTTATGTACCACATTCTTATAGTATGCAGTGTACTCGACTAATTATCTTTGCATACTGTTTTTGCACTCAGTGTATGCAAAAAATTCTAGGTGTTTTGAACTTACTTATACAAATATGTGCTGATGCATAATAAAAAGGATGTATTTGCCTTTTTTTGTTTTCTGGGGACGTTCACTAACATGTACTTGTTTTCTAGCTGTGAGCAGCTCCTCTGTTTTCTTTGGTTGGAAAAGTGAAGTGTGAATGAACAACACATTTTAAATTTAAGCAGTTTATTTGCTCACATGCTTACTTTTGTGAGTATAACTATTGTTGGCACTTTTTGATGAGGAATCCTGCTTGGATTTATTGGAATTGGTGCTAAGCAGGAAACAAAGTCCGTCATTAAAACAAAACAAAACTGCAGACATGCACATTTTGACTTGTGCACAGATGGATGCAGGATGCCCGTTCAGATCCATGACATCACATTTCCTCATTTGATGTTTTGATGATTGCGAACTTTAGTGCCTGTGTGGAAGGATCTGCAATAGTTTTTCTCCACTCATTAATTCAAGGTTTTTTTGTAAATTGTCTCTCGTAATCAGCAGTCATAATTCGAGCATTATTGGGTTCTGGCGGTGGTAGCTTCCATAAAATCAATGGCGGCTAGAAAACATCTCTCCCAGGAGGTGAGTGGGTTTCTTTGCAAAACAGATGCACTCATTGAAAAAAATAAATAAAAGATATTTAAAAAGTAAGATATTTACAGGCTACAGAACTTACACTTTTTCTAATTGATTACAGTTCTCATTGCGGTAGTTATTTTACTGAAAAAGCTATTATGAGATAACAAAGTGATTCAGTTTAATTTCATTTTTATAGGCACCACAGCAGCACAATAATGAAATGACAATATTGCACTTTTTTTTTTTGCTTAATTTGTTCAATATTATACGGGATTTGTAGTTTAGGTGCAAATATAACTGACACTCACTGATCAAAACAAACAAAAGCATTATAAACACAGTTGATTTTGAGTGATTAAATCTTTCATGAAGGAAAACTTACAAATGCTGGCTTTACATATGAAAGTTAAACACATGAGGTTGGAGTGTGAGAGCTTTCTTATATAACTTAAGTGTGACACGCAAACCTTTCATGTGGAAAAAAGTAGGGCAGGCAGCTACTTCTGAAGTGTTTCCTCTCTGCTCTCTTCACCACTTCAGTCATTTATGTTGATATCCTCAGCTTAGCCAATTTAAAATGAGTTTGGCGGTGGCGAACATTAAAGTATTCCTAAGACCTGCGATACTGTTGGTGGCTAACTGTAAGAAATGCGAGCGACAAAACGACTCAGCAAGCGCTCAGCAGCACATGCACCGCCACAGACCTTTGTTTTCTCTCTCTTGTCCTTCTTCCATTTCCACCCTCAGAAATCCCATTAGCAGCAACAGCACATGGTGTAATGGATATATGTCAGCTCGCCAGTGCCAATACTTGTTTTATTTGCTGGGTTGAGAAATACCATGAAACAGACATCTCGAAGGGGGAGGGAACTTGATGAAAGAAAATCTAAGATGTACGTGTTTGTAAAGTAACTCATCATTTCAGTGGATCGATACACTAAAACAAAGAGTCCTGAGATGTTCATGTTGGGAAAACAATCTCACCGCGAGGTCTGTTTAGGTTGCTGATCATGACCTTTTAGTCACATGATTTTCATCAGCGTATGAGAAGCTCCGCTGTAAAAGGTCAAATTAAATTAAGCAACTTTTAAAGGACTATTAAATCAGATCTTTAAGCCATAACTCCAATATTCCATTTGGTGCTTGGCTTGAAGTGCACAGTGGGTTTTGGCAAATGAAAGCAGTGAGAGTGAACCAAAACAGAACAGTCTCATTTCTGTGGAAATCCAAAATAATCACCGAGGGCTCATATGCTCCGAAGAGCCGAGGTGAAATACTTTTTGGATGGTTCATCACTAAGAGCATCTTTTTTGACATTACACAGCCATTTTCTCTACTTTTGATGTAAAAATATCGATTGGTGCATCATTTTTAGACCTCTTATGCTCAGCCTTTAGGCCAACGAGGCAAGGAGTACAGTCACCCTCCTCTCAAACATGTGTTTTTCTTCCTACAGTTGAATGTCTGGGCTTCACTTTGCAGATTCATGCTGTGCAGAGTTTGTTGACACTATCAGGCTGTTTTCACACTCATCCGCTCAAAAGAGAAAGTTTGTGCCCAGTGTAAATCTGATTTTAAGAGGCAAGCCTAGAAGCATTATTAATGACATCACAAAAAAAAAAAATCTGGTCAAATTTGCAACTTTTACAACTGTAATGTAGAGACTTGATTCAACCAGAGCGTATGCAAGTAGAATAAACTTCTGAATTTAAAAAAAGGAATATTCAAGGAGATTTTAAAATAAATTTACTGAGTTTTTAGATGTTACCCTTTCAATGATTTTTAATGTGGAATTTCACTTAACCCCTGAGACCCGAGCTTTTGTTTGGTGTGCATTTTTTATTTCTCCTATGGGATTAAGAGGACCTAAGTATTTAACCAAATAAGTATAATAACTAAAATTTGTCTTTGTACAAGAAGTAGTTTTTGCAAAAAATGATGTCCTCAAATGGGGACAATGGTCGAAAGTTATAAAAGATGAAGTAACATGGTGCAGAGAAGCAAAAATATAATGTCCTCATATGAGTACGCAGGGTCTCAGGAGGTTAAAAAAATATTGGACACATTGTGACAAGCAGAATATTTGTATGTGTTTTTCAATGCATGTCTGAAGGGGATCATAAGACTTAAAAAACTGGAAATCAAAAGTTCAAGAACAGCTGTTTTCTCCTCTGTTTCTAAGGTCATGAACAGGAGTTTTGTATTGTTAATATCTTTGTAAGGTTTGGAGAAAGAAAGTGTGACAGCGAGAAGCTTTTTTAAATGGATTTCTGGATGAATCTCTGTCTGCAGGGTCCGTCTCGATGTGACCTGACAGCACAGTTTCATGTGCTCTTACTTGCCCTCATGCAGGCTGCTGAGGCCAAGAGGCCAGACGTTACAGTCTGCTGTTATTCCAAACAGTAAACAGGAGGCCTGCTGAGGTGCCAGTTTCATGCTAAGTGACTGCACAAAGGCAAAGACAAGCTTGTTTTGATGCCATAGCTTGCTATTTTTTGTCCCCAAGGAAAGTTATCTTCCAATGGCTGCTGTGCAAAAAATTGCACATCATGCATGAAAGAACATGGAGATTTCGGTTTCTAAGAAGATTGGGGTATTTTGGCCAGATATTGACTCTCAATGCAACATCTGTAGGGCAAAGAATTAAATGTACACTTCTTTTATTTCAGTTGCAGTCCATTGCGATCTTCATTACCTTCGTGTCACCGTCAGATAAGGAACTACTGATTTAGAAGTCGATAACAGGAAGAGCTCTCAGCGGTACAAAGCCAGTAAAAGCCGATTAGCACAGGATGGTACCACTTTCCTATCACATCAAGTGCTAGCACGGTGCTGTTAGGAGCGGTTAAGCATTAGCTTAGCCAAGTGTAACAACCCAGCAGTGTAATTTTCCCAAAAGAGAGCTAACCTAAGGCAAGTTGAAATCATTCGACAAAGTGAGCAGGATAACTTGAAGGAAGTCGTAAGATGGGTAGGTGAGAGAAGGTTTAATGACACATTGCTAAACGCTGATGACATGTTTAATCACTGTTTTGTCAGTCTGCAAACCCTCTGCACTGACAGATGACAGGAGCCATATGTTTGCCTGATGATTTAAGAAGCACTCTTCAGTTTTCAGTCGACCAGAAGCTAAAGGAGAATTAGTGCAGTGATGTTAGTATAATTTTACATACAGCACGGGAAGAGTCATTAATACACCACTGATTCTCCATGTGTAAAAAAGTCCATGTGTTGCAGTGCTAATTAGTTGCAAGCTCTGAATTAAAGGTGCTCAAAGTGACAACTTTATACGTTATTGATCCGTAGAAAGAATTTATTTCTGCTTGCTGTCCTCCAGGGAGGTCAGACGTCAAGATGAGCTACAGATTCAGCACCTCAAAGGGTTAAAAGTCTTTATCAAGGATATCTCAGGTTGCCGTCAGAGCAGACCATCAGTGTTAGATGGTTCTGCAGAATCCTGGATTACATCCATTGGCAGGGTTTTTATGTGAACCTTAATTGCAGAACTGCGATGCTCATTCACATCCAACATACCTTCTGTCTCGGTACATAAATCTCACTTCACTTCCTGCATTTGCACTAAACGCCAGTGATGCACATAAATCATCACATGCAGTGTCTTCCAATACAGATCCTTTGGATTCTTGGCTGGTTGTTGCTTTGAACGTGGAGAGTTTTCTCTGATGACAATCAGGGAGGAAATTTCTGCACTTCTGGCAAATTACAAAGTGATATAGTTTTGGCTGGAAGGTTTGACACATCTGAGGTTTCACTTTGAGATCTGTGGTCTATCTGGAAAGCTATTTGGTCAGTAAGGTATCAAAGATTCAGGCTGATTCTAGAGAAACACCGACCCCTGTGGTCACTAGATTAAAAACCCATGTTTCCCACTGAGATGAAAATGTTCTTATCGAGTTTTGCTTTGATGGAACGTAATTTCAACGGTGGGATGTTTCTCTACATCACCTCAGTCAGCAACCGTAGCCTTTAAAGTAACAAATACTGAAGATATCTGTTGAAAAACCAATTGGAAAGGTAAAATTCAGCACAACATCACGAAATATGATGAAATAATCTGCCTTTTGTTGCTGCTGGAAATATTGTGGGTTGTGTCTGCAGTGCATGTGTACAAGTATTGCACTGATATGACTATTTTAGTCCTGGAAACAGTAACGATACCTGGGCTTTGGGTTTCGACC
>JAPZDZ010000005.1:19273412-19299265 GCA_029783805.1 Acanthurus tennentii
AAGTTTAAAATCTGATTGTATTTGAGCTGAAGTTGAACTGAAGTTTCCCTCCTGCTTTTTTCCTCTAGAGGTGCATTTTCCTATATAAAACGTGTGACCCAGAAGGTTGACAAAATAGAGTACGCTGCAAAGTTTATCTCCACACGAGCCAAGAAGAAGGTGTCTGCTCTGAGGGAGATGAACCTGCTCTCCAAGCTGGACCAGGAGAGAGTCCTTTACTTTCATGATGCCTTTGAGAAGAAGAACACAGTCGTTATTATCACTGAAATGTATCCTTGTGCAGATAAAACACTGAATACTCTGAGTACACGGTTAACCTCAGACTGTGAATGAAGTGATCTGAATGAAAAATCTGGTCTTTATACTTGTTTACTTTCATTGAATTCATTGTGTTGCTCTGAAAAGCTTTTTATTACAGCTCTGTCTCTTTGAAGGCGAAATAAACACATCCATACATAATGTGAATGTGTGTTTGCTTGCAACTCTGAAATACATCGAGTTTTTGTTTTCAAGTCTCAGGAAAAAAAACCTTAACTCATTTTAAAGCTGTCATGAGGAGCTGCTCGATCGATTTACAAGAAAATCTACAGTCATGGAGTCTGATGTAAGTTCTGAGTTTCATGACATTTCAATATCAAAATCGGTGAAATGATAATCATGTAAGATTTAATTAAATATAATCGAACAGTTTTGCTTCTACATTTGTGTTTTTTTCGGACCAACAGGTGCGTTCCTGTTTAAGACAACTGCTGGAGGGACTCGATTACCTTCATCATCTAAACATCATTCATCTGGACATTAAGGTAGAATCCCATGGATACTTATTCAAGCAATCAAACCTTTCTCACTGTCTTCCTTTGGATGAAAAAATATTGATTGTAGGAACATGATAAAGTAATAATATTCTTAATTCTCTCCTCAGCCTGATAACATCCTCATGGCAGACTCCCACAGTGATCAGATCCGAATCTGTGACTTTGGCAACGCGATGGTGATCACACCTGATGAGGCTCAGTACTGCAAATACGGCACACCGGAGTTTGTTGCACCAGAAATTGTCAACCAGACTCCTGTTTCAAAAGCATCAGATATTTGGTAGAGCATCTCTTGAAATTACAACTAAATGTTTTCTCTGTTTGGTTCATTCCTGATCTTTTTTGTATCATCCACCTTTTTCAAATTCTCTTCCTTATTATTTTAGGTCAGTTGGAGTTATTGCATATCTGTGGTGAGTAAAATTCTTCTTAGTATTGTCATTATTATTATCATTATATATACTTCGGGATGCCTGTTGTTGTTTGCCTGTTCAAGCACTATTGAAGGCTCATCACTAAATTTAAGTATCTTGTCATCAGTCTGACAGGAGTTTCACCGTTTGCCGGAGAAAATGACCGCAGCTCCGTGCTGAACATCAGGAACTACAATGTGGCCTTCGAGGAGAGCATGTTTGCTGAGTGCAGAGAGGCTAAAGGCTTCATCATAAAGCTGCTGGTAGCAGACAGGCTGTGAGTAATACTGCAGGATCCCTAGTGTTCAAAATATTTTAAATTACTGTGCAAAAATGTTTTAATATTAGCTGCATACAGATGGAAATTTGGTGTTTACATTCCTTTTTTCTAGCCCTTTCCTGCAACTTTCATATTGTCTTCCTCATGATCTTTTCATTTAAGACAGCTAAGACAGTGCAGTTTATCAGGCAAGATAATAGGATGAATTTTTATTAACCTAGAAGACTGAAATATGCTGTTATATTTCTCTAGGAGACCTGATACTCAGGAATGTCTCCGACACAATTGGTTCAAGGTAATCGATCATTCACAACCTCTTTCTGCAATAACTTCTACTTTAAAGTCCTATTCCTTTTTCCTTTTTATCACATTTTATGTCTATTTTTGTACAGACATTAAGCAAGGGGAAAGCCATAAGTACAGAGGCCCTAAGGAAGTTTGTATCACGCAGAAAATGGCAGGTAAGAGATGTTTTATTTCCTATTCTGGTTTTCTACAAAGCACTTACCCCAAATGCATATATATAATGTTATAGTCATGTTTTCATGGTTTTTTTTAACATATCCTTTTTCCTTTTTCACAGCGCTCAATAATAAGCTATAAATCAAAAATGGTCATGAGGTCCATACCTGAGCTGCTGAACGATTCCTCCAGCCATATCTCCATTGCAGTTCCCAGGAACCTTAAAGAAGGTTCACCGTTGCCGTCATCGTCCTCAGATTCTGATGAAGATATTGACGAACTGCCATTTATTCCAATGCCGCTCAACATGGAGTTCTCTGGATCAAGGATGTCACTGAATGACATCCAGACCAATGAGCAGGAAGCAGGAAAGCAGAACGGAACAAGCAAATCGTCAGGGTCTCCTGTTCAAGTCCAGGAGCCAATGGAGTGTGATTCTGCACGAACGGATAAGGAAGGCCTCGAATTACCAGGCAAAAGTCGTCAGAGGAAAAGGTCATCACAAGATAATGATAGGGGTTCCTCTGATGAAGAATCCCCCGCTGAGTTACCACAAAAGTCAGAGCTGACTAGAAAACCCCTGCGAAGAGGTTCGAGCATGGAGTCAGCAGACAAACCTGAGGGTGGAAGACGAAGGGGCGAGCTCAGGCGTGGAGGCTCAGCCGACAGTGCATTGCTGCTTCGCATTACCCCTGAAGAAGGTGCTGGAGAAGGAAACCAAGAAGATGGCAGGAGAGTTCTGAAGAAAGCTGTCTCTATGGAGCTACCAAGGAGAAGCACCAGCCCAGGAACTGCCAAGATGAGTCAAGAGGACTACGCTTTGAAATTGGAGCTGATGAGACAGCGACTGCTCCGTGGTGGCTCGCTGGACAACAAGATGAGCGGACTGAGAGGACCTCTGCTGGAAACATTGGGAATGGGAGATGAAAAACGCGGCATACCATCGGATCGCTACTCTCGAACTGCTCGTTTGGGTCCACCTCCTCTAACCAGAGCTGCATCCAGCGATTCTGCAAGAGATGAAGTTCCCAAACCCAAAGTTCTGCGTAAAACTGCTTCTTTTAGCCAAGGTGATTCAGAACCCATAGCTTTACACCGCCGGTCAGGAGCTCCCTTGGAGATTCCTCTGGCACAGGTAGAAGAAAGGAGGCTGAAGGAGGCTATATCAATGTCAGCTCTCACTGAGCAAATCAAGCTGGACTCCCGTCCAGTCACTCCGAGGGATCCTTCACCAAAACCGCCAACGCCAGAGTCTGTTGTTCAGGAGAGTCCAACCAAAACAGAAAGTGAGGAATCATTTATTGAGAAGGAGATAAAAGCTGATGATAGCATGAATGAAAAAATGGATGGATTAACTATGGATAGTAATTTTGATGAGAGATCAAGCACGAGTGGTTTTTCAGAGAAGGACATGAGCATATCAGAAGAACCGATGATTGAATCAGAGTATATGGGCCAGAGAGTTCCTACACCTCCTCCTGTGGTCCATAGCTCCAAACTAGATGAGAAAATGGAGGAAGAGGGAGAAAAAGAGCAAGAAGAAAAAGAAGAGATTGTCAAAGAAGATGAGAAAAGAATTGCTAGTGTTGCTGAATCATATGCTAAAGAGAATGAAGAAGTTTCTGAAGAACAAGTAGAAGAAGATGTAAATATTCCTGCTAAATCTCCTGCCATGATCATAACAACAGGCTCAGTTATGGTGAGTAAAGCACCAGACTTTTCGATTCCCCCAGGAAATGTTGTTTCAACTTATGTAACACCCTCACTTCCTGCTCGAGTTGTTCTTCCAGATGGAAGTACGTCAGCATATGCCAGTATTATGCAGACCATTATGGTCCCTTCACTTCAGCCTCTCAGTGACCAACCTTTAGGCCCCTCCACACCAGTTGTTGTTCCAGTCTCCTCATCTCCAGTGTCGACCGAAACTTTTTCACCCACATCTCCTGATTTACCTGGTCTACCAAAGCCAATAATCTCATCAACGACTGAGCACCCAGCTGTGTACTCCAGGGTGGCATCACCCGAAATGATCACAAAAGAACCAAGTCCACCGACAACTATCACACATTCCCCACCCCAACAAGAGCTCTCAGCGGGAGGTGACTTTGAGGACATTAGCTCTGAAGCGGTCTTTGAGGCCCGCTTCAAAAAACGTGAATCTTCCCTCTCGAGAAGTCTGAAATTTCTGTCACGGTCAAAGAATGAGGACAAACCACAAGCCATTTCATCAGACTCTACGGAGTCAGGTGAGGAGATATACAGACCTGGGCCAACAGGTGCACCGCTGGAATTAGCACACAGGAGACTTGAAGAGAAATCAAAGTCGGTCCAGGACCTCCGTGAAGCTCAAAAGGACCAAGGCTTTATGAGAAGGCTCTCCATGCGCCTGAGGAGAACTCCATCAGCTGAGCGCAAGGAGGAACAGAGCAAAGAAGAAGATTCAGCTGCTTCAAGACGTAGGCTCTCTTGGACTCTTGGCCGGAGAGGGTCACAGGAAAAGAAGGACGTAGAGATGATGCGCATGGATGGAGGAGGAGATGCGATGGCAGAACAAGATGAGAAGGAGCTCAAGAAACCCAACGAATCGCCGGTCTTAGCAATGCGCCGAAAGATTGAATCGACAGTGGCCGGCATCTCCACGAGGATTCGCAGCTACTCAGAGGAAAGAAGAGCATCAGAGGACAAAGAACAAAAGAGGACTCCCATTCTGTCCATGCTTCGTCGCTCAACATCAGAGAACCGTGGTATAAAAGTTCCCAGTATTCCTCAGAACCAGCTGGCGGCTCAGGCCAGTAATGGTGCCTCATCAGAGTCTCTAGACTCAATGTCCAGCCTCAAGTCGGACACATCAAAGGGTATGAAGCAATTCTACATCCTGTTAAAAATCTGACTCAATGTTGACTTTCAGTTGCACTTTCTTAAATGCATAATGATTTGCAGAGTTACTTGATTTTTTTTTTTCCGCAAAGGTATGGAGGCTGAGCGTAGATCCCGCTGGGATCGATGGGGTTTGACCAGAGGGAGGCGAGACAAGACAGTATCACAGCCTGACATACCGTCAGCAATCTCCAGAGAAAGTAGTTCCTTACGAGCTCGACAATACTCCAAACTGGCCTCTGGTAGGTCACATAATATGAGTATGTAGATAAAAGTAAATCATGACTTATAATCTTACTCATCAAAACATATTATGGACACAATTTATGTGTTTTCGGTTTCCTTTGCTTACAGATTTCCCTCCAGTTTTCCACATCAAGTTGAGAGATCACGTCCTGTTGGAGGGGGATCCAGTCACCCTCAGCTGTCTACCAGCAGGCAGCCCTCACCCACACATCACCTGGATGAAAGGTAAAGATGACATAATCATGCAAATTAGGTTGTATGATACATCTGATGGTTTCACAGACGGATGATCAGAACCACCTTTTCTTGCTAATCACAGTCATTTACGTGATGACAGTAATCTTTGGTGCATGAGTACAGACTTAATCATGGCTTACATCTTCATCATGATGACCATTTCTATGCATGTACCGTTTGTCAGATAAGAAGCCCCTTGAGATTGATGCTCGGATGAACATGATCGCCTGCCCTGATGGCCGACAGCTCCTCATGATCATGCAGACCACCAAAAAGGATGCGGGGGTCTACGAATGTGTTGCTACAAACCCCCTGGCCTCTGTGTCCAGCTCTTGCACAATATCCCTCGCTCGTAAGAACCGAGAATAGGATGTTGTTTTTATATTTTAAGTCCCATACAACACATACTGTACTGTTATAGCCTGTCAGATAGACAATGGAGAGCCTGGATAAACTGAAAGGCAAGTAAGAACCCAGGTAGTTATCATGTGTCATACAAGTGTATTTGTTTTTACAGGTTTGCCTAATCGCCCTGGGACCCCTGAAATACCTCAGAAGTACAATAACACAGCCTTGGTGCTGTGGAGACCCTCAGACACCTTGGCCCCCTGCACATACTCTCTGGAGAGGAGAGCAGAGGGTCAGCATTCAATTTATTTCACATTTTAAACAGATTTCTATTGTTAGAGGTTCAAAAAATGCTTTTTTAGTTTGTACCCCAGTCAACAGTTAATATATTTTGTTGTACATCTCAAGAGAGTTATCTTAAACCAAGCATAACGGAGAGCAAAACTAAATGCTGTAGGCTTTTCTTTAAGTTACAAGTGCAGTTATTTATTTATTTGTTTGTTTCAAAACTAGTGTGACCTTGAATGTCTTTCACCGTGCAATGCACCAACTCACATCATCATCAAGAGCACATCAATAACAAAAACGATGAATAGAAGTTTTTTATTTGCCAAACTCTGATGCACAGTGTACGTCAATGCATGAAAGAGTGAGACTGTCTGAGTGAAGGTGAATAATGATGAAATGATGAATGTGATGGAATAATACTGTAAAATGACTTTTAATATACTAATCTTATTTTCACTCCCCCAGGTGAGACCAACTGGTTGATTGTGGCTACAGGGGTGGCAGACTGTTATTACAATGTGGTTGACTTGCCAGCTGGGGGCGCCTTTAGATTTAGAGTGGCTTGTGTCAATAAAGCTGGTCAGGGCCCCTACAGCAACCTTTCAGGGGTTGTTAGCCTGGATGTTTCAGGTTTGTCTCTTATAATTTTGAGTTTTTCATTTTTTAAAAAAACTTTTAAATATATATTAAGTTGCTTTCTATGTCTTCACTGATTCATTTTTTCTATTTAAAATGAACATTACAAATGATTCGACCTCACAGCCCAAAGTGTTAAAGAGGACGTGTCATAATTGTGGATCATGGCATTTTATTTTATATCCTTTTCATGCGTTAAATTAAGCGTTTTTTTTTCTGCATCCTCTTCTCTCTTGTATTAGAACCTGTTAAGTCCACTGCTCCTGTTGTGGTCAAAACTGTCCCTGCATCCACTGCTCCTCCACCTGTGGTGAAGATGTCATCCATGAAAGTGCCTCCCATTAAACCTGCTCCTAGTAAATCTACCACAGTAACACCCACCCCTCCCACAACCTCAGCTCCTGCTCCTTCTGCGGCCAAATCTGCCTCTCCGGTGACCATCAAACCCACCGTGCAGGTTGATGTTAGCCGTCCTGCTGTAACTCCACCTGTTATTATAACTCCATCCGAACAAGCCTCCGTTCAGACCACCGCAGCCGTCCAAGCCACGCCAGCCAAAGCCAAGAGCTCCCTCAGCATCAGTATGAGCAAACCCCAAACCAAACTGGTGCCTCCTCCTGTTGTGCCACCAAAACCTCAGAGTCCCATCAATATAGTACCCTCCATAACCAACAAACCCCCATCTCCTGTATCACCACCTGCCCCCGTTATCGGTAAACCTATTTCATCTGTTCCAATGTACAAGCCAACTACGACAACTCGTGTGACCCCGCCTGCTCAAACTAGCTCCACCCCGACAACCACCACCCCTTCTGTCACTCCGGTGACTCTCTCACCGCCAGTGGTTGTGGTGCAGAGTTTGACACCTGTGGTGCAAGGTGGGGACAGCAGGAGTACCCCGTCTGGACGGGTCACACCTTCAGGACGGACGACACCTTCAGGACGCAGGACGCCATTGGGAAAGCCTGGAGAGGGATCTCTGCGCCAAGGAGTCCCACAGAAGCCTTACACCTTCATGGATGAGAAAGCAAGGTAATGATTCCAGCTGGAACCTTATTTACATTTAAAGAATTCATCTTAGAAGGACAATTTCAGCAAAAAGCTCTTTAAAAAATCACCATAAGCTACCAAGCTAGGATTAAACAGAAGCAAGACAAAGTGAGCAACTATCTGAGGAACATAGTGAAATATTTAGTAGTTTAGGAAGTGATATGACTTTATAGATAAAAAACAATAATCTATTGAGCTCTGCAATTAAGACTGAAGGTAATGCATGTCAAAAAATTTAAATCAGTTTATGCATTTTAAAATTAACGTCTAAATAATTAAACTCTGCTGCCCAATGGACATGTAGCGTTTAGGAAAGGAGCCACTGACTTATTTATCGCACTCAGGGGGCGGTTTGGTGTGATCCGTGAGTGCCGGGAAAACGCCACAGGCAACCTCTTCATGGCCAAGATTGTTCCGTATGAGGCAGACAGCAAGCAGGAGGTGCTGCAGGAATACGACATCCTGAAGTCCCTCCATCATGACAGGATCATGGCCCTGCATGAAGCTTACGTCACACCGCGCTACCTGGTGCTCATCTCCGAGTACTGCAGTGGGAAGGAGCTGCTCTTCAGCCTCATAGACAGGTGAGTCCCAAACAGTGTGCTCCTTGAATTGATTCGTTTGTCTTAACTTTCATATTGAATGAGCAGAATGTAATTACAAATGCATCAATGAGCAACAGCCTCTCGATAATCCTTTTAGAGTTCTCTAACAAGCATCGTTTGTTTGTTTGTTTGTTTGTTTGGTGTGTTTCAGGTTTCGTTACTCAGAGGATGACGTGGTGACCTACATCGTGCAGATCCTCCAGGGTCTGGATTACCTCCACACACGACGCATCCTCCATCTGGATATCAAGCCAGAGAACATCATCGTCACCTACATGAACGCCATCAAGATCATCGACTTTGGCAGCGCTCAGACTTACAACCCCCTCTTCCTCAAGCAGTTCAGCCCTCCCATTGGAACACTGGAATATATGTGTAAGACTGTTTTTCACAAGTTATTTTATATTTTTACATAAACAACTAATCATATAACTACATGTCATCCAACTCTGCAGACTCTCAGCTTTGTGCAGCTTTTCAGTGTCTTTTGGCTCATTGTTTTTGTTTTCTGGCCTGCAGCTTCACAGTCTTGATTTAGTTTCACTGCTCTCATCAGCACAGCAAAGCACACAACTGTTTTCACTAAAAATCTTTAATAAACTGACTATAAGCTACTGACGCTGCTCCAAGTGGCAGAAAGACAAAGTTAGCCTCTCACAGCAGCAGGAACAGATGGTGTTAAACAACAGAGTCCACATGCAGGATGTGTTACGAGCACTGGAGTAGTAAATATATGTTTTTTAACACCTTTTCTTTTACATTATGTAATATTTACTATGCAAATTTATCCAAAATAAAATTATTCAAAAACACTTAATGAGACAAAAATATCAAAGTAAAAAAGAAAGTGTAAATAAAGATTTTACTCTTTTGATACAGATGCTATTCAATTGTTTCTGATGTTTCTGGTTGTGTAACTCTTTTCTCAGTTCTTTATAGAGAAACTAGAGGATTGTGAACCAAAACTACACACACACAATTTAAAAAGCTACACATACCATCAAATCTTCACTTATACAGAATCACAGAAAACAAATCACAAACTATTGTTTGTGTGATATAAAGAATTAACCAGATGTAATTTGAGTACTTTATAAGATAATGAACGCTGTGCATTTTTTCTCTTTGTCTCCTTGCAGCTCCAGAAATGTTGAAAGGGGATGTTGTCGGCCCTCCAGCTGACATCTGGAGCGTGGGCGTACTGACTTTCATCATGTGAGTGCTGCTTTCACAGCTTCCACCCAGCAGGCCCTCTTTAAATAGAAGTGAAATAGTCTTCTTTATGTGAAATGAGGCTCATGACTGCAAATTTGTCTGCTGAGTTTGCATTTAAGATTTCGGATCTTTATCATATGCTTTCATTTCACACAGCACTGATCTTGTAACGCTAATTTATTTTACAACATACCCAAAGAACTACTGTAGAGTTTACTGTGCAATGCTGCTATGTGTTGAGAGTCAAAACTTTCCCCTGATCTTGCAGGCTGAGTGGCAGGTCACCTTTCAGTGAAATTGAACCTCAGGAGACTGAAGCCAGGATCCAGGCGGCAAAGTTTGACCTCTCTAAACTTTACCAGAATGTGTCCCAAAGTGCCTCTCTGTTTCTTAAAAAGATCCTCTGTAGCTACCCTTGGTAAGCTGAGCATCACTTCCCTTTATTGTACAAAATTTGCAATTGATTTTCTGACAGAACAGATAAAAAACAGTTTTACACCTCATCTTTGTTTTTCTCTTTGGTCTCCATCAGGGCTCGTCCCTCCATTAAGGACTGCTTCAATAACTCCTGGCTTCAAGATGCCTACCTGATGCGCCTTCGTAGGCAGACTCTCACCTTTACAACCACCCGTCTCAAGGAATTCTTGGCCGACCAGCAGCGCAGGCGGGAGGATGTGGCCACCAAGCACAAAGTTCTCCTGCGGTCCTACCAGAGCTCGCCACAAACCCCCACCAGCCCTGCCATGCCGAATGTGCCAATGTCGCCCACAACACCTGTCGCCCCGTGAAAATACAGGCTTCCAAATCACCTGATGTCGGGACTTTAGGACGAGCTTTTGGGCTTTGAGGTTGGGTTCAGGTTTGAGTTGCTAAACTTGGTCATAAAAAGACACAAAAAAAACTCAAGAAACCAGCAGTGGCTGCGATGCAGAGAGAAGCCACTTCATTTTCTTCTCTGGTTCTGAAAGAAAATCTCAAAGAAATCTTTCACATCGAAGGGAACTCTTACTTACAAGAGCCTGACTGCATTTTTTTTATAAGGTGGACCTTGTTCATGCAAGGCAGGATGTTGTCTTCAAGTAAGTACCTCAAGGTTTGGATAAATAACTTCCTTTCTTACTGTCAACTCTACAGCGATTAGAGCGGACACAAACTAATACGTCACAGTTCCCACCATGAAAGGCCTGAAACTGCTGTTATAACATTTTGATGTTAAAAAAAAATGTTTAATCTAAGTACAAGTTATTCAGTGGATTCCAGTATAACAGATACTTAGCACAATTTTAAAAACAAGGATGCTCGAACAATTGCAACACTTCGACTAAATCGATCAGTTCAGTTTTGATGTGCAGTTCTTTGTCCTCGGTTGATAGACTGCTCTACTTAATTAATTCATATTTAGTTGAATAAAAGTCATTTGTGCTACAGAACCTGAGTTTTTATACTGCTGTAGCATCGCAACGAGTGTTCAGATTGTAGCAGTTCCAGTTTAAGTTTCTTTTTTTGGTTTTCAGTCTTTAAATTAAAACATGTTTTGCGTTCGGAGGATACACTGGAGGATTCTCTACAAGGGCTATGAGAGGAGCACTCGAATAATCAGCACAAATTTCTTCCCTGTTGTTAAAAAAAGGGTTAGTATCAATTCTCTCTTTGTTAAACCCGAATTTATATATTTTTATTCACTATTCGGTCATCATCTCTGCCTCCATGTGATGATATGGACGGCGTCAAGTGGCTCCATGTTGGCTGTTTTGCAGGAGCTAGCTTGTTCACCACAAATAAGCTAAAAAAAAAAAAAACCCACCACACTGGCTTCCAGGTAAACTGAACTCTCCCAGTCAGCCCAGTGAGATGGATCCAGTTTGATTCGATGTGAGGAGGCGTTTGCGCTCATCTTTGAGTTGCTAAAATGAGCTTTACAAGACTGATGAGTCTGTCGGTGAGTGTATTCTTAGACTGCACATACAGAGGTTTGCCTGAGGTCAACGTTAAGTATATGATTAGTCATCAGTGTCAGCGGTGAACCGGATCACTCAGAAACCCACCGGTGATCCTGGGGTGCCTACAAGTGCCCTTTAACCAGTTAGCATAAAAATTAGCCTCTGAAAATTATCATGAAAGGATGTTTATTGAGACATTGTTGAGTGTATTAGTTCTTAACTTAGCTGTAATTTTCAATTGCTAAAAGCTACTGCTTTGAAAATGCTTTGTTTCATTTTTATAAATAGCAGAAGTTTTTATAATAAATCTAAGTGAGTTTAAAAAGGTTATAATTAGCATTTTATTTCACATAAAATTATTAAGTATTTATACACTTTTTTTGGTTTCTTCCCCATAAAAGTTTACAAGATGCTGATCAAAACATAAATTCAGTACATATGCAACACTGCAGCATCTGCAGACCTAAAACACATGAAATCATACCAGAGTCCATAAAACTTTATGAAATACTAAAATATTTTGTAAATAAAAGACTTTTCCTCTTATTCTATGATCTATGAGATGAGATACATTGAGACATGTACCTATCAATTAATGCATCACAATCAAATGACAGTAAATGAGAGGATAAATTCCTCCTTAACTGGCTGATTTTTAAGCCTTTTAAAAAATGCATAAAAAAGAAATTTAATTTTTTTTTTCATCCTGGTTTTAAACCCTTTAAGCACATAACATGTGCATAATGTTGACAGCTGCAGCTGTAAACAATTAACCCTCAGTTAGATTGGAGATCAAAGTTATTCATGTCCTCAGTTGAGTCATTTTCAAGGGCTGAAATGAATTGACAACAATTTGGTTTGACTTATTGTCTATTTTCAAATACACTGTTAAGTTTAAACTCTGAGAAAATGCCTGAAATCCCTTTTTGCCTGAGGAGGGTTCTTTCAAAATGTGTTTTGGAGGTTAATTCTCTGAATCGCTTCCTGTACATTTGCTTAAAGATGACAGTAACCATAAAAACAGTGATGCATTGATCACTGAATCTATTTCATTATTATACAGTAAATAAAGCACTTTGCTGTACTGTTTCTTTACTTTGTCTTGAGAGGAAAAATTCAGTTTGAAGACCAGCATGTGAAACATTTGCAGAAATGTCAGAGTCGTGACCTTTTTGCTCTCACGTGTATTGACATCAAATACAAATCACAGAAAGTGTCATTTCTGTTTTTAATCTTTGACAGAAAGAAGGAATCACAATCAGACACTGATGAGTCTTTTTATCTCATTAAGCTGCATCCTGTATCAACGAACAATGAGCTGTTTAAATCTTTGTATTGACTGAGAGAGATCGTTGGAAAATCTATGAAATTGATTTACCAGTTCTATATATTCTTATGCTCTTGCTGGATAAAATACTGCCCTTTTCTGCAGCTTGTCTGTTTGGCTCGGTCATTTTCCTATGCAGAGGATGTGTTAATCAGAGAGAGTTTTGTTTTAATAAAAACATGCAAAATCAGCATGAGAATGCAACGATGCATTGAACTCTAAATGTCTGTGCAATATATTTTGTTCTCAAATCACATAAAATGACACAAACAGGGTTTTGAAAAAAGATGTTGAACGCTCCACATTTTGTATTAAAACTCCTTTGCCGTACTTCGTGGAATGTGTTGCAGTGCCTCGTGATGGATATTAGACCCACAGAGAAAATAGTTTGTTAAATGAATGACAAGTTCTTTATTTTGATTATATGAATGTGACTGCTTTGTGTGTGTTTATTTATTGAGTGACTGTATTTGTTATAGCTTCTGCTTTTTATTTTGTGAAATTTGAACCTGGCATGGAAAAAGGCATGACAGCTGTTAAGGCTATGAACAATAAAGGAAATATGACAAACACATGAAATAATGTCTCAGTTTTTTCTTGTGGACTTCTGCTTCTCCGTGAACAGGAACTTAATTGCATAAATATCATGAAAATGTGCACCTGATTTGTACATAAACAAAAAACAAAGACCAAGAATGAAATTAAATGTGTCAGAGACTTTTGACTTTTTTTTTTTTTTGCTATCAGCAGCATCTAGCTGTGATCAGAGGAATTACAGCCTCCGGTTTCTCTCTGGCCTTTGACCACTCAGCTGTGTTTAAATAGATGAAGGATTTTGATCTACAGGCTCATTATGAACAAAGTAAACACATATACACAACCCCTCTGAGTCAAAGGTTGTAAGTAGTGAAACCAAGGACCCACATCCCCTTTTCAGATTCCTTTGTAGAGACAAACTCTCCTGTTTATCTCAGCTTATATATTTTTCTTTCTAGGCCACAAACCATCATTCACTATGAAAAGGCCTTTGTGAAAGGGACAAGCTTTATCTGATTAAACAGAGGAAAAATACATGCTGGCAGAATCCTCAGTAAATAATTTAGAAATTTTAAGAATAAATATATGAACACATATGAGGAATACTGCAAGTTTTTTGATGCTTTCAAAGCAGAACATTTAAGAGACATAGAAACAGACATACAGTTTAAAACAAGACAGACAAAGATGAACAAAGAAATGTAAACATAAACGTTAAGCCACAATGTAAAGTATGTAAACATCCTGTTTACATCAAATCAAAACAAACAAGTAAAGCCGTTCCTGTAAATTATAAACAAGAATGTAAAAGTGCGATGGTGCAGTTTGAGGAGAATGCTAAAGTAAATATTAACTGGTTGATTTAGTTTATTCTATGCTAATTAGGAATTACAGTAATAATAAATTCCAATTTTTAAAAAACCAACCATGTTTATTTTTAGGAGTCATTTATTTCAATCAGCAAACGGTTTCTTTGATCTTAAGTGTGGGCACTTTTAAGACTGTCCCTAACTTCCGCTTTCTCTCGGTCGGTTTCAAGGCGGCCCCCCGCCGCACGTCAACGTTGTGCGTGAACTAATTTAAAAAACACGCCGCACGCAAACGCCTCATTTAAACGAAATAAAACAGGGGAAAAAATAAAAATAGAGTAAAAAAAAACCAAAAAGTATTAGTTTTATGTATCGTGGCACTTGTATTTAAATTTAAGCTCAAAATTAAATTGAAAATAAAACACCAGAAGCGTATTTTAATGCCTCCAGAACATTTCTTTCAAAAGCAATTTATATAAATTATTAAACCGCTTCACGTGAACTGAAACTCCGTGAAATGTTTTACATCCTGCATTGTGGCTTTAAGAATGGGGCTTCCTTGAAACCGTCTGGTTGCATTAGCATGGTGAACTTCTTCAACGCAACAACTTTTACAAATAACTTTTTTAAGCACTTTTAACCTTTGTATTTTACAGAATCTTGTGCCGATGCGGTTTCTTTTCTACGCCTCTCTGTTGTTTAAAGCGTTTCTTCACTTTTGCGCTCAGCATGCGCGTTTGCAGACAGGGAGTGGCAAAATATAAATAATACTATTTTTTTTAACCTTAACACTTTGAACAGATTTTAATCAGCGATAACGTCCTTGTCCTGGAGTGACGGATCTAATGGATAATCCGCCGTCGTCGATAATCACGCAAGTAACGAGAGACGAGGAGGAAAATGCGACTTGTCGTGAGGAAGGTGAGTTTGGGGGAGAAGTTTTTTGAACTTTTCAGCTGCGCATGACAATGTCCGCGAGGCGCAGGACGGCGGTGCATCCGCGGCGCCACGGTGTCACAAATGTCAACCGGAGGCTCCGTGAATGAGCCCTGATACCGTGTTCAAGTCCAGAGAGACTCTCATGCCCTTGAATGACTTTGTTGTACACATTTTTGACGGACTCTGAGTGAGTCCGGAGCCGGTAGCCTTCTGGGTAGGCCGTAGCCACGGGCGGCCGCTCGGACGGAGGTTTATAGGAATTAAAAGAACATAAATTTGGATTTAAAAGAGTTTGTGAATAAAAAAAAAAGATCACCAAGTTCAGTGTGTTTCAGAGTTTATGTGCAGTGTGTGTAAAACATCAGAAATAGATGTGTGTTTCGAGGGGGGCGGGGTCACTTTGACAGTTCACCGTTGTTGTTTTGGACTTGATGCTCTGTTTATCTCATCAGACCTCCAAAGGAGGTATTTTTAACAAAATGAACACATAAAATAATATTTAATGAACCCATATCAACCCCGTGTATCATAAACAATACAGGGGATGGACGGATTTAATGGTAGAGATACTTCCCTTAAGTACCTATAAAAATACTCTGCCGGGGTCAAAGTCCTGCATGTGTGTGTATAGTGAAACAGCTTTAGGACTTAACATCTAGAAAGTACTACAACTTTAAGTGTTAAGTGATTGTGTGTCTGAAATATTTAATGTTGCAGCTTTTGTAATTTTTCCAGTCAGAGAGTTTTCTATTGTTGTGCTTCATTAAGTATAGTTGTAAGTTTTGTAAGTTTGAGGTGTTGTCAGACTTCTGAAATATTTGAATTAAACAGATAATGTTTGTATTAGTTTAATTAGGCTGTTGCCAGATATCAAACCCTCTCAGTGACTCCAGTCATGTGCTTTTGACCTGTTTCCTGCGACCAGACAGAAGGATGACGACAGTGAACTTTTGTTTTTTCTTGCTTTGGAAAGAAGCTGCTGAATGAGTCAATCATTAAAAGGACTGTGATTAAATGAGAGAGGAGATCTTAAGATAACACTGATAAGATAAAACTGAGTTCTGACCTTATATTGAACTTGTAATTACAATTTTTAGTATGAGGAAAGAAATCCAGGCAATTATTTTGTGCATCTCTGTGCAGTGTTTCAGCTGCCACCTTTTGTAAAGCTGAGACCGGTCACAAGGTGGCAGCACTGTCCAGTTTACTAGTGCAGGCCAGCTTCGGCCTGCTCCTGGACAACTTCCTGCTGTCCAAGAGGTCATGAGTCCCAAACATGGCTGCTGTCCAGAAAAGAGGGGCCAGAGAGAAGAAAAGGGAAGCTTTCTTCAGCCCTTCTTTAGTTTCACAAGCTTCTGCGGCCAAATGAGGGATTACAAACCCTCAGCGTCAGGAAACTTTCTTTCAAAATGTTTTGCAAAGTCTTTGCAAGTTTGAACATACAACATCACTCATTCTTGAAGTTTTAATTCTGTGTTTGGCTGCGTAATTATCTCATTTCACTTTTGCATTTTTGCAAAATTACGTTTCACGGCCATGATTAAATTGGTGTTAATGTATATTTATAGTTTATGTTCTTTTTTAGTGATAATTTTCTGCACCACCAAGTCATGTTTCCTGCTAACTGAGGTCAGCACAGCGGCCTCACCTGTCATGACTACACTTGTCATTGGACATCTTAAGAGGAAAAAAATGTTTGAACCTCGATCTGACCTGACCTGAGTCTAACTTCGCCACCGTGAACCCTTCCATACCATGTGCTCTGCAGGGGTGCGAAGCAAGTTGTCAGATTGTAACAGAATATCAGGTGTCAAAGTGGCGGAAAGTCGGTCGTGGGAGGCCTCATTCTCTCTGCGTCTGGATAGGAATAGAAGCAGAGGCATGCCTCGCCCGTAAGGGTCCCAGATAAGCCCGCTTTCAGCTAAGTAGGGTAAAACATGCTGATGTGGCGCGAGGTCGTTGCTGCCCCTCGGAAATGCTGTAACCTCATTATCAGCGTCTGAGCCTCTTGGAAAGGGAGGTGTTAGCACAGTGTGCCTCTCACTCATTTCTGCTACCTAATTACCAACCTGAGCTCAATTAAACAAACAGCAGAAGAGCAAATATAATACCCTAGTGTGATTCTTTATAAATAGAAGAAATGCAGCTAAAATCTGCAGTTGTTTGAATGGAAGAGGGAAATTGTTTCTGATCACCTTTGGTAGAGCAGGTTTTTAATTTCCCAGAAGTCCTTAAAATCTAGTCAAAGGCGACTTTGTACAGTGTGTAGTCTCAAATACCACTTGATGTGGTGTCAGTGTTTGAGGTTTGTCCCATGGTTCATGCAATCAGTGAAAATGACCAATAAAATCAGGTTCTAACCTGCAGAGCAATACATTTTTATTAATGATAATAATAATTCTAATAATAATACAGTTTAAAAGGACAATGCACATCAAGTGTTTACTGACAAAACTGGCATAAGTTCTGTATTGCACATTTTTTTAAGCTTGCAAAGCATCATGTAAGACATTTAGATTAAGTATATTAGTGAAACTTCACATCTCGGACAGTGTCATTGCTTTATAGTGTTTTAAACTTGATGCATACCATTGTGTAGCAGGAAACAAGTACACCCATCTCACATTTCCAATTTATTTTTGGCCACGCTCATGTCGAGCTCCAGGGACGGCAGATTTGTTGCTCTGTCCATCCCATTGGTCAAGACCGAAATATCTCAACGACTATTGGTTAAATTGGCCATAAAATTTAGTACACACATTCATGTCCCCATCAGGATGTGTTAAAGCCACTCTGGTAATGTTTAATCTTCATCTGGTGTGATAATCAGGACAAAAATATAATTTTCTTGTTTATGACCAAAGATCTGAAAAAGTAACATCTCATAAGCCTCTGATGTTTGGTGTTTAATGCTATTTAGCAAGTGTTAGCATGCCAGTGAGCTTAAGGACGGCATAACATGCTAAACTTCATCATGTTAACATCATGACTGCAGGATTGTCAGCATGCTGATAGTAGCATGCAGTGTTTTTCAAGTTTAGATTTTACAAGAGCAAACTCAATAAATGAACTAGTTCACATTCATCGTTCACAATAACACTGTCAGCATGTAGCTCAAAGCACAGTGGTGCATAGATGTGCTTCCACTGAGCTGCTAACATGGCGTTGCACTCTTAGTTTTGTTGTTTGTAAGTTGTGGTCAGTTCCAACTTGCAGAGGAGAGAAGAGTGAAACAGTGAGTCATGGTCTGCAGCAGCAGCTTCTTGCTCATTTCATTTCATGTGATTGTAAACAGATTAAACATTTATGATCTGTAAATTTACTTCAACTAATGAAAGGAAAACCTTGTCCTTCTTTAGCACTCACTCCACCTGTTTCATGCCGTGCTGTTGCCTTTGTCATTTCTAAGATTGTCACCTCTTCTGTAAACAAAAAGGTTTCCAGTAATGGACTTAAGGGTCAGGAGAGTGTTTCTGAATCAATTGTGTAATTTTACATGGGAATTAAATCAGATGATCAAGTTTTACATTTTTGCAGGCTGTTTCCAGCTGCTGGTCTCTCTGCAGGAGCTGCAGGCACATAACACAATTTCTTTAATTCTATTATGGTTGAATGTTCAGACAAGCTGATAGATTAATCACTATCTCATGTATGGTCCTTGTTTATTATGTTTTATATCATAACATACAGGTGATGTACATTTTGAACCTTCACCATTGTTCTTTGGCATTTTGCTTGAATAACTGCAGATTTAGCTCCCCTTTATTTGCCATCTCTGATGTGGTTCTCATGCAAATTATGCACGTGTCTGGATATCAACTGTATTTCATTGATCATCCCACAAAATATCCATCAGAGCGTTTTCTATCGTTAATAACCTGAAAGAAACTAAATAAAACCAGCTAAAATGGCCTTGGTTTGCACTATGTGACCTCTCTTTTTTTGGACCTTAACTCATTCTATCGGGAGCCGGTGCCATCTGTGCAGCCCGGGTTTCTGTTTATGTTGACATTTGCAGTATAGGCATGAGGGTTAGGGAAGGGTTTGGGAATGACATGATGTTGCAGAGTGTACTGTGTCAGTGGTTTAATATAGTAGCCCCATTTTTCTATACATGCACCGGGGCACTTGTGTGCAGGGTCAATACACAGCTTAGCCGTTTCCCACTCGGGTCATAGGTGACAAGACACGGTTTTGTTTGTGACTGTTTGCGACTTGCAGCACTAAATTTGTACACAGTGTCTCATTATTAGCCGTGGTCAGCCGCTGCTCTGGCAGGCTGTTGTAAGCACTCCGATGTGTAATGTCAGAGGAGGCGATGCACCGAGCAGCGTGATGTTTTGTACCACCACAAGCTTCACCTGCCCAGTTCCTTCACATGTGTTTGCACTTAGGCCTTTCATCTTGGGAGTGTTATGTCCCAACAAGCATGCTCAGGCCAGAATGACCACTCTCCGGTGGCTTCGTCCACTTTCAGCCGCAGATGAATGAAGCAGTCAACAGGCTGAAGTGATAGTGAATAACATGTGTAAGTAGGTCAGACTTGCTCGGGGGTAAAGCTGAAACTGGGCCATAGGGGAAGGTTAAGAGAAGATGTTAGAAAAGCAGTTTTTATAAAATTTGGAATCAGCTGTGCTGTTTTGTTTGTGTGCTATAACAGCAGCTGATCTGATCACCTTGTTGTGACTTTTAGGTCATTTTTTAATGTCTTGTATTTTAATTTGTCCTTTGTATTTTAAGTTTTTCTAGTTTTGTTTTATGGCTTTGTATTAGTTCTGTTTTTCCACAATAGAGAAACTGTTTTAATCATCCTTACAGTCAATATTACAGCATCACGTGCGTTGTGTACAGAAAGTGAAAGCTTAACATTCATTCCTGCAGCTGAGGCCATAACGGGCTTTCTTAAAACATCTGGGTTTTCACATCCAGACAAACATAAAGTGTATGACTGCAACCACTGATCGATTTTTTTGATCATCAATTTATGTAGTGTTTATTTAAAAATTCTGTGTCTCACATTGGATAAAGAAAAGAAGATCCCTAAGAAGGAAGAAAACATGTTTTGGATGTTTGACCTTTGAGATAGTTTAGATTATTTTAAGTCGCAAATGACTCAAAAGCTCAACATTTGACTTACAAGGACAGTGCAGAAGTGGGTTTGTATTCACTGCATGCTACTCTGCATTTGGTGTTCTAACCAAAGTGTGCGTTGCCCATCTGTGCTGTTTTAAAAAAACATTCCACATTTGCAATCAAAGTGGGCTGATGGGTCCATGATCCGCCGTACTTAGGCCTCAGATTCAGTCTGGACTGAGTGGCATGCTAAAGCCTCGGCTGACAGCTCTGACTGGGCATCAAGGCTCAGCTAATTTGTCAGTATGTTTTTTCTTTCTGTACGAACTCAGGCTCTCATCACTCCGACAGCAGTTGATGTGGTGTTTTCTGCCACTTGTGTGTTTGCCAAAAGCTGCGGTTACATGTGTTATATGCAATATGACATGCAGGGCAAGTGCAGCCACAGGATGTGGTCACATGTGCATCCAACGATAGCAAAGTGTCATCTGTAACCCCTTTTTAAATATTATTGATTTTAATAAATTTATTTATTTATTTGTCTATTTGTTTGTATATACTTAAATTATTATTCTTTTTTATTATTAAATTATAGTCATGTGTGTGTTCTGTGTGTTTTTATTGCACATTAAACACAACTAAAGTTTAGGGGAAGATTTAAACTCAAACTGCATTCACTGAAAAAATAAAATAAATATTTTTCATTAAATCTGTTGTTAGTTTGTCTAAATTCTGGGCCATCATTATTTCAAAAGTATTTAACTGACTTTGCGAACACCTTAACCAAGCTTGTAATTGGATTTTGCTTTATGGTTGCATTAATTCTGCACTTGTATCCTTTTAATTGGTGATAATCTCTCATACATTAGTGTTATGTATGATATCATAACTATATAAAACTCTTATTGTAGCTCTCTGATATCCAGCATAATCAAGTGAAAAAGATGATAATTGTAAAAATAACATCCATTGTCCCTATCGAAGAGTTTGTATTGATCTGCTAATAATCTGGGTTCTGTTGGATTTAATTGCACCATGATCCTTAAAATGATAATAATCACTACTGTAAATAAACAAAAAAGGTTAAAAAATAAGATTGCCTAGTGTCAGCCATTTTATTTTTGGATTTGAGCAAATTCTTGTTATTTAAACCAACAAATATAAGCACTTGAAATGAAACTGGTCCAGGATGTCCTCACCTGACTATTTTAGGGGACTGAAATGAACACCTTTACTTTGTTATGCAATGTCTTATAACCTTTGGCTTCACCACTAAAATAGGCATAGACAAGTGATAAACAACATGACAAATCACAGCGGGGGTCCTGCTGACAGACCAGAGTAATGCAGGCAGCAGATACACTCGATCAGCTTGGTACCAATACTGATGTCATTAATTGGATCGAGTCCTGGCCAAACATTTTTCAGTCGCTGACGGTAAAAATGCAGCAACACAATCACATAAACAAGTGAAAATGTTCCTTAATGGAACAAAAAGTCCAAAATGGTATGTTTGAAAGTCAATGTTGTTGCTGTTGCGCAGAAATGTAATCCTAATTGGCTCGACTAACAAGTTTTAGAGGTAATATCTGTCCACTTACCACGACAAAAGAACTGAAATCAGTATCAGGAAAGAATAAGTGACTATCTACGTATAAGTATTATGTTTTTATCTTCCTTCTTCTTCACTGTTGTTTTTTCTTGCTGTTTCAGGTACCCTCCAAGTTTCCCCCTCAAAGAAGCCTCGCAGCAGAGGCCTTTTCCACAGTCTCTTCTGCTGTCTATGTCACAAAGAATCAGAGCCTCCTCCGTTAAAAAACAATCCGCCCCTCTTGGTAGAAGAAAATGGGACTCTGTCAAAAGTAAGTTCATCTCCTAACATTCCCCTCTGACTCCTTCATGTGATATCGACTTTCTCTTACCCTCCCCCTGTATCATCTCTGAGCAGCATGTGGTCGGCTTGATTGACGGCCGTATGATGAGTAAAACGTATGTTTTCTTGGCTCAGAGCTTTTCGTGTTTGCGAGAGCATCTCTCCAGGGCCGAGAAGTCACGTATGGCAGCATTGAAAAGTACTCCGTGTTCAGACATCGATCAAAGTTGACTTGGCGTCACGAGAAGGGGCAGAAATGATGTAAATGCCACACAGGTGGGCCGACTGGAAGATCACTGCGCTGCTAAAGAACCGAGACAGGCTACTGTAGCTGGATGCGCCACGAGCAAGGCGCATTACACTGGCTGCTTTGGCTTACAGCTGAAAAACGTAATGTAACTTCGGTATCAGGAGTGATTAGAGCATGTGGTTATGTAGTCTGTAAACCTGCCCTGAATTTAGAAGGGGTTTAATTATAGAACTGATAATTAATCAGGTATTAAATCAAATGGTCGTTAATGAATAGACTTCTTGGTAAAGCTTGTTTGAATATGAAAAATATCAACAGTTGGGATGTTTACACCCGCAAAGACAGTGTTTGATAGCCCACTAATGACAGACCACTGTTCATTTTTGGACAATTGACAATAATGTGAGTATATTCTTGGAAAACAACATGACTTTTGGCAGTTAGGGTCTGAGGATCAAGTGGTCAAGACGTTCTCAGGTGTCAGTTTCAGATTAATGCCTTGGTTCAGCCTTTTATAGAGATTTGATATTCTAGAAGTTATTTGTCACATCTTTCCAAGCCCCCAAAATAAATTTCTTGGTCTGTGGCATAGGGGAGGGTCGAGTCAAGTGCTAGGCTCAGTTTTGGTTGTGTCAACCTGTCATGTCAACGTGCATGCTGCTCCTGTTGCTGTTACTCCGCCGGGCGGGCCGTGGTCTCAGTGACTCCCCCCACCAGCTCCTGTGAATACCCACTCTGAATGGACCCTACACTCATCTGCCGGTCATTTGGATTTGGACTCTGCAGAATCCGGAATCAATGTGCGGAGTGAAACCTGTTAATCGTCAAAAGTCCTGACTGAAAAATCGTTTCAAGATGTATTTGGAAAACTCAGAGCAAAGTAAAGTCTCCGGAGAAGGAGAACCGTCCGCTGAAGTCATGATTGCTGAACAGTGCCAGGCTCCCAAATTAACAGAAGCTGCAGTTTTGACCGGCTCTCCAAAGGAAAGTGCTGATCTTGGCATGGAGGTCTTTGTGGAATATACTGGACAGACTGTTGTCAGCAGAGAAATCGACCCTTCCATCCTTTGTGTTGAAGATTGCAACATAACAAGAGGAGAGACCGAATCACACATTTATTGCAATGGACACTTGGAGAGCTTCGAGCAGTATTCACCAAGCGAGGGATTCTTTCAACCTGACCAGATTGTTGATAGGTGTGAGACCTCAGGGTTAAGCCAACCATTCGATGAATGTGCTCAACACTGTGAGTGTTTTAAACCTTGCAAGTCCTTTGAGCACTGTGCTAATCATAGCTTAGCTCCCCAATGTAGTCCTTGCTGTGAACATTGTGTAGAACAGCTTCAATTATTCCAGCAATGTAAGCCCTCTGATCAACAGTTGGACTTTGAGCCAGATAAATTAGCAGTGAACGGTGACAGTTTTGGGCAGTTTGAATTGTGTGATTTCATACCTGAATGCTCAGACGAACTCGAGTTGCTGCAACCATACGAGCTTTCAGATCAGCAGCCGGAGTGCTTTGACTCTGAGCCAGATGCATCAATGGAGGAATCTGAGCAATGTGAAATGAGTGGTTTCACACCTGACATCTCTAATTCAGTTGACTTATTGGCCTGTGGCTCTGAATCTCTTGAGTATGACGAACTTAAGAATCAAACAGAGTGCTCTGATGATGACGGAGAAGACGAAGAGAGCTATGCACCTGAGCAAGAGAGCGAGCAGACTGAAACAGAGCCCTTTGATGAAGAGTCCGAGAGTTTTTCAGAGGATGTAAATTCGTCACATTTCGATGCACAAGTTCTTGATTATTATGATGACAGCGAAGATGCTTCCTGTGCAAGTGAAAGCTGTGAAACAGAGCAGCTCACTGAGGAAAACTACGAGCAAGCTGTCGTGTCCACAGATAACAGTGAAATGTGTGAAACTGATTTCTCTGCAGTAAGCCAAGACTGTGAAACAACTCGACAATGCAACGCTTCAGAGCAGTGCAGCTCTGACAGCATCTCAGAGTTTTGCACTGAAGAGGAAGACTCCTCAGATTGCTCCTCTGTGGAAACCAAATCCTTTAAGACTTGTCCCGATGGCAGTATCCCTTCAGATCACTGCTTCGACTCATGTGGGGAATCTGAAAAAGGAGCTCCGGAAGATTCCAGTGATGAGCAGACGCAGTGGGAATCTTTTGAAGATGATGAAGAAATGGAACAAAGCGACATTAATGGGAGTAATGAGGGTAAAAAGGAAAAGCCCACTGTCAATGTCGTCATTGATGATTACTTTGATCTGTTCGACAGAGCAGATTATTATGGATGCCCATTTCCACAGAAACGACACTACATCTCCTGTTTCGATGGAGGAGATATCCATGATGGCCTGTATCGTGAAGAAGTTAAATCTGAGGCACAGAAACTTGCAAAAAAATCACAAAAATATAAAGAAGTCAACAAAGAAATCCACCTGCAGGAAACTGATAAATGTTTTGATGAAACCGAAGAAGGATGTGAAAGCACTTGTGAGGAAGATGCAAGGTTAAGAGAAGATACCTCTGCTGGGTCATGTGAGTCAGAGAAACAACCTGATGATCTGATTTTAGGATCAGAATCAAGTTTAGCGGATGTTGAAGTTAAAGAAAAGGAATCAGAAACTAATTCTCTTTGTGCAGAGGACTGTGAGGAAGCAGAGGACGGTTTTGATGTGTTTGACAGCCATGTTTGTGAAATCTATGATGAAGAAGAAGAAGCTGAGGTCTACCTGTTCTCTGGGAATGAGGAGAGTATGTGTGCACCATGTGCAGACGACATCTCTGTTGAAGGTGATGCTTATGAAGATGAGGTCTCTGACACTCAGAAGTCTGAATCTCTTGATGACGATACCTCGACCTTTAGTCATTTATACGCAACTGTTACGGACTGCAAAAACGAGAACAAAGACGAGCAGAAGCCTGAACTCAACGAATTTATCACATGTTCAGAAATGGAGCCGTACTGGTCTCTTGTAGGTCTTGAAGAAAACGGAGAGATGAGTGAGCCAGATGTTGAGGATTACTATGCATATCAGATTAAAAGCATCCAGTGGTCTGTTAAACAAGCCCTGAATGGATATATTCAGGAAGGAAGATCGTACTATCAGATAATCAATGGAAAAGTCAACGGAGATGCTTCTGAGAATGAAAGAGACGATCTTTTATCCCTGACAGAGACTGAGTTTCAGGCCCAGAGGAGCCCTGAGGAGTGCAAAGTAGTCAGATTTGGAATTACTGAAGTTATTGAACTGAGTGAGGATTTAGTCCACTGCTCTGTTGAGGAAAAAACGACCAACGCGGAAACTCCGGAATCAGACGATGGATGTGGATTCAGTGAAGTTTTGAGAGAAATTAAACTTCCTTCAGCTATTATTCACAGCGTCTCAGAACTTGCAAGAGATGAGGGCGATGCAAACAACAAGGCCTCTGAACAAAGCGAGGACTCAGAAGAGGAGCAGACTGATGATGAATCCTCTGAGCCTTGTGAATGCGAGTACTGCTCTCCTCCAATAGAGAAGGTATTGCACGCCTTTGCACATTAGATGGAAAGTATCGCTGTAGATTAATTTGAGTTTTCAGAACTTTGGAAAAAAATATTTAAAGGAATATTTATG
>JAPZDZ010000005.1:19313773-19352032 GCA_029783805.1 Acanthurus tennentii
TGTTCTCAGTAAACATGAGCAGGAGTTAGTAATTGCATGTTTGTGAGTTTGGCGCTGACCTTCCTGGCGGATCTTGATGGTGCTGGTGGGCTGAATCCTCTCTCCATTTTTGTACCATTCTCCGGGCACATCTTCCACTGAGATCTCACAAACAAACACGGCATTCTGATCCTCCTGGATGTCCAGGTCCTCGAGGCCATGCAGGATCAGCAGCTCACGCTCTAAGACAGTGAAAGGATATTTATTTATTTGTTTATACTCGGTGAGTAATATTAAATCTACAAACATTACTCTAATACAATGGCTTCCAACTGTTCACCTGTGTAAGCACCTGAGTGCAGTTTCACTACATGTTCTGTTTATTTTGGCAAAGTCAAAGTATAGTTAAGTCACAAAGGTTCGTTTCTAACACGTTCACATACTTAAAACAACACAGGTATTTTCAGTTATACTACTTAGATCTCTGCTCTTGTTATACTTGGATGGAGCTTTGCTGACAGTTACATTAAAAATTCATCAGACTCCATGCACCATTTAAAATGATTAGTGTAACCAAATATTTCGGGAGAGAGAAAGTGATGTCAACCAAGTTAAGTGTGCACACACCCACACAATCCACACAATCCCATCTAATCAGCCATAACTGAGATCACCTGTGTGAACAAGCCCTGAAGCCTCCGGAGTCCCCTTCAACTTTTTTTAAATTAACCACTTTCATCTATTTCTAAAAACTATGTGGTTCTAGTACTGTTTACTGAATGTCCTCTTTGCTGCTCATGTCCTTGGAAGTTCAACTTTTTTTGCATGTTAACTAATTTAAGAAAGGAAAAAAGAGAAACTGAAGCCAGTGTGTACCATCAGTTATGCACGTCTCAAGCTAGCAGCTCACCTAAAGACAGGGTTTGAATCTTTTTATTTCAAAATTCCTGAAGAGTGGTAAGAACAATTTAAAGTTACTACATGTAAATATAGTAATAAGGAGAAATTTGAAGTTTTAGCAAAGAAGCAGCAAAGAGAGGAGCAGCTAACGAAGAAGTGGCTAACAGCAGCTAGCATCCAGTCTGGGTTTCTGAGTGTATGGTAAGTGACATTACTTACTCTCCTTCTTTCTTTTTTATTTATTGTCTCAAAGTAATACATTTATAGTCTTGTTGCTGAACATATATATCCCTCCTGGCATAACTTATACACTAAAAGCACTTTTGTTAATGACAAAACTTGCTTCTCTTGCTAGCTGTGTGAGCTTAGCTTGGTCAAATGAACTCTGACTGTGCTCCTCTCACATAAGAGTTGTACTGAATGCAAAAGCAGACCAACTCCAGCTTAAAAAAATGTTTTATTTATTTTTCCAGTATGTTTGCATTGTTATATGGACCTTTTTCTCAGCAGATGTTCTAATATTCAGTAAAAGCACGGGCCCATGCTTCCAGTGTTGATGTACTTGTTAATATTCATTCCCACCAGTAATTTGTTTACATTCAGATGCTGATCTGTTCAATAATATTACAGTCTCCTGAGACTTTAATGACACAGACCACGAACCACTGTGAAAAGGACCTTGTCCATATTTTACAGTACTTAGAAAAGACAGCAGCCGTTACCGTAGACCTCCACGGTGCAGGATGTAGTAGCATCTCCAGCATCGCATGTGTAGATCCCAGAATCATTGACATGACTCTTCATGATCTGAAGAAACCGTTTCCTTCCCATTGCATAGATGCGCAAGTCTTTGCCTGGCTTCACCTCAACCCCATCCTGAAAAACATTAATAAAACCCCACTAATTTAGTTTAAAGTACAATCAATTTTACATTTTAAAGTTTAAAAAAAAGTAAAAAATAGGAGCTTTACTTAAGACTTGAACTCAAAATTGGTCTAAAACTTTACAATGCATCTCCAAAAGTTGAGCTGTTTTCAAAGTTTAGCAATGTGTCTTATATATAAAAAAAACACCAACAAAAAACCCCCACAATTATAAATGATTTTTGTTATGAGAAAAAATGGATATTCAACACTTGCCTTCATCCATTTCACATTGACATTATGTCTTGACAGCTCACACTCAATAGAGATGACTGCACCTTCAGGAAATCTCTGATTTTCCAGTTTTCTGAAAATGGTCACGGGGGGCTCTGGTTGAGAAAAAGCATGCATAGTTAGGCAAAGTAAAGAAAGTTTCTCCAAAAAGTGCATCCAGGTATGTGTATGCATTGCTGCTCACATTTAAAAGCGGCCTATAGAGCTAAGTTATGTGGACAGATTTACCACTATGACATTTTCATCAAATTGTCATCCTCAGCTTTTTAACCCCGAGCTTAAAGGGATGATGCATACTGAGTGACTTGGCATGAAGCAGATTATTTTACAGCGTGAGGTTAAACTAGCACCTGACAGAATGGCCCGAACAGAGCTACCGCTTCACACTGGGTCATGCCAGGCTATTTTGTGTATGTAACGTGAGCCTGGATATAGGCAACAGTAGCAGAGCCGGCACTTTATTCTATTATCATGCCTCTACTGGTTGGCATTCGGTCTACTCTGAGTGGACCACTTTAGCTACCAGTCTGAGATCACAACAAAACGAGGACAGTACAATTTAGTTGAGATAGTGCTGTATTTTGTCAGCTGAACTTGCAGATTACTTGCAACACCTCAAGTTAATTGTCTTTTGATTAAACGCATTGTTTCAAAATTTACTTTTTGAGTATTAATTTTAATCAGAACTATAGAATGATGGTGTTTTATACTACTACTGTTGGTCTGTGCTAATTAAAACATTGGTGGTATTAATTTTTTCTGAGTTACGTACCCTTCACAACAAGCCTTGCAGACGTCTTCAAATTCTCCACACAGAACATGAAGGTGCCAGTGTCCTCTACCGATAGATTAGAGATAGTGAGGCTGTGGACTTGTCCTTTGGCACTCATACGGAAGTGATTTGTCGGCTTAAGCTTGATTCCATTTCTCATCCAGGTGCCAGCGACATGTGGATGAGAGAGCTCAACCTCAAAAGATGCCGTTTCCCTCTCTGTAGTTTTAACATCAGTCAGTCCTTGCTTGATTGTGATTTTACGAGCTGAAAGGAAAAAATTAAAGCTTGTCATAGATATTATGAGTAGTCCAACAAGTACAAGTGTGTTTAATTACCTATTTTGTGAGCTAGTATTTTTCAGTATAATGTAACCTGAATAGTGTAGATAAATGAAGGCTAAGTTTTTAAAAATTGACCCTGGGAACAAACATTTTCATTACACTTTAACACATGGTGTCTGTTTTCTGTTTCAAAAAAAGTCTAGGAGTCTGTTATGTACACAGCAGTCTGCAGTTAAACAATACAAGCTGGCACACATTGACGAGCTGATATTTTAGTCATTCGAGGCTGGGGCTTTACACGAAAGCCAGGTTTGAAACTGCCAACATTTTTCATTTATTCTAACACAGATGAGCATTCCCTGTGGAAAAAAGGAGTGTTTATTTTGGAGACCTGATGACAACAACCTTAGTTTTGAAGGCCAGGGTGTAAATTTAGATGCAATGAGAGGAGATCCAAATTCGTAGGAGGTGCCAACAGCAGCCTGAAGTCCTGACTTTCCCCTGCCCACCCACACTAGTGTTGAAAGAACAGCCTTTAATTCACCCACTGGCCTGTGGATCATAGGACTAAGAAATACACAAAGTATGCACAAAGAAAAACAAGCACAAGTATATCTTAATTACTACAAGATGCCACTTTTTATAGTGTGTCAAGCTTGCCACTCTTTAGTGATTTAAAGAGTTACGTATTCATTGGAAAATTTTACTTTGCGTGCTAAATATAATTCAAGTCATCAGGAAATAGCGTATTAACTTATTTATCACAGTGACTGTGATTTGGCCGTTGACATAGGTAATGAAATTGCCAGGGCTTTATTGATCCTGCGTCAACAGAGAAACCCTGGTCTTAAAGGCTATAAGTCTTTCACCTGTTGGTTGCCGTCATATTTCTGTAGAAGTGCCTTGGTCCCCAGTCACTCAAATTACTCTTACTCAGTTAATTGAGCTTTCCCTTAAGCTTTGCCTTCACTAGAAGAAGTGATGGAGGGTATGCAAGAGGTGGAGTTGTCGGCAACGACGGTAAACAAACAACAGGGCATAGTGAGAACACGTGCACACTCACGTTCCACTGTGAGCTGGGCTTGCGTGCGGTCATGGAGGGTTTCACAGCTGTAGGTGCCCCGGTCAGACATGGCCAGTTTGTGGATGGTAAGACTGTGTTTTCGCCCCTTGTGTTTCAGGGTATACTTGGCTCCAGGGTGGATGAGCACCCCTTGCCTCATCCACTGCACCTCTCCTGAATCCAGACTCACCTCCACCTCTAGAGTCGCCTCACTGTACTCCTCAGCTACAACTGGTGTCATTTTCTTGGCAAACAACACCTGTTGCTCTAAAAATGAATTTACGATACAATCAATGTTTTGGGTACTTTTTTTATGATTTCACTGCATGTATAATTTCTTCGTTAATTCCACATAACAGCACAAAGACAAAGCTGCACCCAGATAAAGCAAAACACGAAATAGACCGGAGAAAATCAGCAAAGTTACACTGCAAGTTCAAGCAAAGAGAGCAAGCCAAAAGCTCTGAGGAGCCTTGCCCCCTGCAGCGGCACATACCCCAAAAACCACTGAGCCACTTGTCTCTGTCAGTTACCAGAGGAATTCTAACAGGAGAAGCTGCTGAGTGCTAGCCGTCAAAAGTGCCTCTTCAACAATTTAAACTTGTCTGAAAAGGTCATTATTAAACACATAAGGCTTGTGCTTACGTGATACTAACGGGGTACAGCCATGCAAAGTTTTTGTTTTTTATGGTCACATTCACTCCAGTATCACTCGAAATAGCTCACAATTAAAAATAAAGTGATAACTGCTAGAGAGATAAAAGGGTATTTAACAGTGAATGTTGTGACTTCTGTGATTCACTGAGGCAAATATAATTATACTGTTTATGGATGGGGCCACAACTCACCTTGAACCTGGAGTTCAGCCTCTGATATCAACCCCTCTGCATCAGCTGTCACTCTGCCGCTATCTGAAACCATGCAGTTGTGGATGCAGAGCATATGGCATAGTCCGTTGCTTGAAATGACAGTGCGCTCATTCAGAGCCACTTGCTTGCCATTTAAGCGCCACACCAACTGAGTGTCCTCTGGCGAAACCACACATTTAAACACTGCATCTTCTCCCTCACAGACCGTGATGTTACGCAGCTCCGCTATGAACTCAACAACACGGGGAACTGAAGGCAGAGCATTCAGCTGAATTAGATTCATCGTGCTCTCAATGTTCAGATGGCACATTGACTGCTTAAGACTTTTTTCTTATTATAGATAGGTTTTTTTTCTCTGACCTGCTTTAAGGTTGTTAGATTTAAAAATACTCACTTTCCACGGTGACAATAGCTGAGGTCCTGTCATCTGTGGATTCACAGGTGTACTCTCCAGCATCATCTTCCACTACTTGGTGGATGGTAAAGCTTCGCTCTCGACCCTGAGCACGTATTGTGTGCCGCCGGCTTGGAGAGATCTCTTGGCCATCTTTTAGCCACTGGACATCTCCTTTGGGCTTGCTGACCTCACATCGCAATATAAGGCTGCTTCCTTTCAGACACACAGCATTCTCCAGTGGTCTGATAAATTTCACTATCATTTCTAATGAGCAGGACAAAGAGACATCATTGCAGATATGTTAACACTGTGACAGTAGCAGCCAAGTAAATGTTTACTTGGAAATAGAGGTCACAGTTTGTTTAGGAGTGCCAAATTCTTACCTTTGACTAAAAGACTGAAATACATCTCGTCTGTGTTTACGTCACAGACATATTCTCCAGAATCTGACAGCTGCAGGGGATTAATGGTGAGCTTGTGGGTATTACCCTCGCTGGAGATGTGAATGTTGTCCTCATTCAAAAGCTGGCCATCTTTCAGCCAGCGAACATTAGCTCTTTCTCGGCTCACAACAGCACACAGTGTAATGCTCTCATTTTCAAAGGCCGAGACATTATTATTTGCTTCTTTATTCACAAACTTGGCTGGAGGCTCTGAGTAAAATGAGATTTACAGAGAATTTGCTTGTAATTCATTTACCTACATAAAGTTATAAGGTGATCAAGCACACTATGGAAAACTGAACCTAAAAAACGTTTCAAATTGCAATCTTACCTTGGACCTCGACAATTGTTATTAATTTGTCATCAATAGCATCACAGATGTATCTCCCAGAGTCTGAGGGCTGAAGTCCAGAGATGACAAGTTTCCTTACGACCTCATAGCTGTCAATTTGTATACGGCTGTCTGGTTTTAGTATCTCGCCATTCCATAACCACTGAACAGTGGCATTTGGCCGAGACACCTCACATTGCAAAATAAGGTCATCACCAGCTACCAGGACATGATGCTCCGGTTGGCCTGAGTTTCCAAGGATCTGCACTGGAGGCTCTGAACATAAAAGACAGAATTATTTTCCTCCATCTTAAAGGAAGGCATTTGCATTGCATAACAGTCTGATTACCTTTAACAGTGATATAGAAAACCATCTTATCATCCTTTGCATCACAGGTGTACTCCCCTGAATCTTCGAGTCCAGCATTTAGGACAACCAGTGATCGGAAAACACCTTGTTCCTCACTACAGTATCGATCAGTGTCATCAATTAACTTATTATCTTTGTACCAACTGACTGTAGCATTGGCTCTTGAGAGTTCACACACCAGAATAATGTCATCTGATATTAGAAACTGCTTTTCAGTTTTCGCATCAGTTTTTCCAAGAATTTTCACAGGCAACTCTGAAAATGAATAAGGAAAGAACATAATGTCTTTTGAAAGAAAATATCTCGTTAGAAAGAATGCTTTATTGCATACTACAGAGCACCAAAAGTTCTCAAGAAAGATATCTCTTAATTAACTTAGTCTGGATGATGTCAATTATCTGATCTTGCATGGTCTTCTCATTGGCAAAGTCTGCTAAAATACTGAGTGCTTTTGCTCAGGACAGCCATTGTTTTAGAGCAACAACAATTTCATTGTACTGCATTCTGAGTTATAAATAAAATCTCTTGAAACCTTCTTCTACTTCTTCTTAAAGTCCTTTGCATGGCACTCAGTACTTAGATACTAGAAAATTACCTTGCTTCAAATGGAAGGTAACATGTTTGGGTCATCTTTCAGGACTTTAGGTGCTCCATCATCAGTTCATCAATAATACCTTACAACCTACCTTGCACTTTTACATGGAAATCCATCACATCATCCTTTGCATCGCAGACATATTGCCCAGCATCTTCCACTGTTAGTGAGTGAACAGTTAACTGACGCATGACACCATCATCCAGGATGGTGATATTTCTGGAATCTTCTACTTCTTCACCGTTCTTTTTCCAGGTGACTTCGGCATTTGATCTTGAAACCTCACAGTCAAGAACCAGAGTCTCTCCAGCCATTTTCTCAACTCTACTTGCCATCTTCCTTGGACGCACAAAGCGAACAGGAGGCTCTGTGCATTCAGAAAACTTTGTGTTAGAAAGGAATAAACATTTTTATGTGACAACTTATTCTATAATTCTTAAATATTCTACGAATTTCTTTACCTGCTATGTTGACAAAGAAAGTCATGGAGTCATCTGCAGTATCACAGACGTATTCAGCAGAATCTCTCACAGTAGTTTCAGGGATAATAAGTCTTCGGTAGACACCATCCACCTCTAGAATAAGATTGTCATTCTCCTCCACTTCAAGTCCGTCTCGATACCAGCGCACTGCTGCATTAGGGCGTGAGATCTCGCAGCTGAGTACCATCCTCTCAGAGGTCTGCTGACACAGTTCCATTTGGGACTGACTTGGGGACACGATCCGCACCGGAGGTTCTGTAAAGGAACATTATTGTCCAGTTTAGCCTTTCCACGGTAGTGTAAAAAAAGTTTTACATGGAATCTGCAATGTTTTCTGGTGTCATGTTAATGCATGCATCTCTGAGAAGACATTTCATTCATTTTCTGACCTAGATTAACCCATTAAGACTTAATTTTGGAATGTTAAAGGCATCGGTACACTTCAGACTAAGTGCTTATCAGATCATTGAACAGCACCTGAAATCTTTTCGTCTCACACCTTTTGTATATCATTATTGGTGGGTCTGCATCCACATAAGGGTAGGAGACTATTACGATTTTAGCAAAGAAAAGATCCACTCAGTCTTAACAAACTATTACAATACTTTCTGAGTCTACAAGTAGGTGAAACCCCATGAAAGCCCTTAAGGAGTGGCTGTCTAAAAGTGTGTCTCTAAGTCTACAATTTACTGACGGATTCCTTTTTTGGGTGATTTTTTTGTCTTTAGAACATGTTCAAATGACACATTACATTAACTACTGAATGCCACAATCTACTTATTGTGCTGTTAAAATATTGTGAAACCTACACATTTATTTTTTTACATACATAGTAAATGTTACCTGTAATACTAAGGTGGAAGAATATTGAATCATCATCTGTATCACAGACGTATTCTCCAGAATCTTCAACACCACTAGACAGAATCTTCAGTCGTCGGTACGGGCCTTCAATCTTGAGCTTGATGTTCTCACTCTCTTGTAACTTCTGGCCATCTTTGTACCAGCTGACAACACCGTTGGGGCGAGACAATTCACAGCTCAGAATAATTTCCTCTGGGACATGACGCTCAAGATGGACATCCTCCTTGGGATGGATTATCATCACCGGAGGTTCTTTGGAAGAAAGAATGCATGAAAATAAAACACTGTCTTCATACATTTTTCTTCACATTTTAATACAGGTAAGGCACATTTAAGTAAATTGTTGAATATATTTGAGTAAAATATTTTTATAGAATTTCTCATGAGCTGTTTTATTACCTCTTATGTTGACCTTGAATAGTAGGACGTTGTCTCCTGCACGGCATGTGTATGTGCCCGTGTCGGACAGTTGGGCTGAATGTATTATCAGATTCCTTTTGGTGTCCTCTGCTTCCATTGTAATATTTTTACTTGATTGCATTTCAGTTCCATCTTTGTACCACTGGACAACACCATCAGCCCTTGACACCTCACATGACAGAACAAGCTCCTCATGCTCCACAACGCTCTTGAAAAGGTCCTCCTCTGGGATTTCAGCGAATGATACTGGCGGCGCTGCAGGAAACAGTACACAAAAAACAGTAAGTTGTTTGAAAGTGCCCTTCATTGAATAAGCCCATGCATGCGTCAGCTCAAAGGTTACAGCTTAAACATGCTGTTCTGAAGCTTGGCTGTCTAGACAACAGACATAGCAATGATCAGTGGGTGTTAATCCACCTTTAAAATACAATGAAAAAAATGAATCGAAGCAGTGCAGTAATGTAACACATCTACCAAAGGTTTGTTTGGAAAAAAAAGATGGACTTAGGAAAATACATGCTACACTATGTAAGAAGGTAAAGCATTTTAAAAAGCGACTAAGGGTTTAATAAAATTAGGACATTAAAAAGGAAATCAGCTAGGATGGATATGATGATGATCAGGGTTTGCTTCCTTCTTAGATATTAGAGGTCATGAAGGTGTGTAAAATTCTACAATGACAACATCTCGCCAAGAAAAAGCTCAGCATATCACCTTTCACCTCCACACAGAAACTGTTGAAATCTGAATCATCATCAGTTTTACAACTGTAATCTCCAGAGCATGAAGACGTGGTCGACTTCATAACCAGAGTCCTCTTATTGCCCTCTGATTCGATGTTTGTTCCAGATTCTGGCAACAGTTTTATCCCATCCTCATACCAGTAGGTCTGGTTTGTGGGGTCTGAGATCTCACACTGCGGTTTGATAGGGCTGCCTGCTTCAACACACTTGCTTCTTTCAGCCTCTGGAACAGCTGAGAATCAAACCCATGCTATAGGAATTTCAATTCATTGAACAGTAACCAGATAGTATTCAGGTTTGCTATGTTATGCTATGCAACACACTTGGATTTATAGTCAAAATGCTGTAAAATTGACTATTTTGCTCAGGTTGACAGGAACTTGTAAATATACTTTTATACAATAAAGATGCATACTCAGATTGACTTACATTACTGGAGTTATGTACTGACATGCAATCAGTGAGTCTGCATAATGAAACTGTGGAACTGTGACTGGGGAACCTGTTAAGATTAATGAGGCAAACTGCAAACTTTGTCTGATGTAAGTGGCAGCATCTGGAAGCAATATCCACACCAAAGTAAGTGCTTTAAAGATGTTGAACTTCATTCACATTATCTTTTCTCTCAAAAAAGTCCACTATAATAGCTTAGCAGCATTATCCACTATGCTAACCAGCCAGATAACTTGCTGTCTGCTGTTTGCTACTGGGTAGGTGGTGTAGAGTCTGTTAATCTAAGTTTTTGGCTAAAAATATCAACCTGCTACATTTCAAACACTGACGATTGGGACAGTGAAACTGAACCAAACCAAACAATGAGCCAGAAAACACAGTTTAGAGCTGAGAGTGAATGCAGAGTCTGTTGATAACTTACTGTGGTTTGTTAGTAAAAGCAAAATGTTTCACATTACATACAATAATTCGACCCACTGTGCAGTCCCTAATGCAGTATCCAGCTGCAACTAGACTCTAAAAAATATCTAAAAATCTGCCATTTTACACTTCAAGTCTGAAAGGGCCTACAAGTAATTGCTTTTTATGGCAAGAATGACACTGAGCTGCGTATCACTGCTTCTATCATATAAGAAAAAAAAGCAAGTAATTTGTGATTCTTTATGTACTTACTCATGATTTTAGTATTATTTTCTACAGGGTGTGTCTGTCCATCTAAATGCAAAAAAACTGCACGACTAAGTATTAGTGCACATTAACTAAAAATATTATTGTATACAATTTGGCCAGTTTTGCTCTAGAGGCTATGCATTAATTGGAAGAAGTTAGTGATTCTGACAAAGCTCAAATACTTAGATCACCTGCAACATCCACCTTGAATTCTATATGGTCATCTGCAGCCCCACAGCTGTACACGCCAGAGTGTCTGACTTCAGCTGATTTAATAACCAGCGCTCTCAGTTTCTCTTTTGTCTGGATTTCATATTCACTCTTTGGAGGTAGCTGCTCTCCGTCCTTTTGCCAATAGACCTGGGCAGCTGGCTCTGAGACTTCACAATGCAGCTTAATTGGGCAGCCTGCTTCGACAAATTTGTTTCTGGCGACTTCTGGAAGTGTTGAAAACCTCACAGGAGTAGCTGAAGAGTATTATAAGATTTGGAGAGGACTGCTGTTAAGCTGACAGGACATCACTTAAACAAGTAGTGTTGCATCAAATATTTTGGTGGGACTACTTTTAGCACAAACAGTACTAGGAGTATTATACAACAAAATACTGCTAAGAATGATAGTGCAAAGAGAAGAATTTGAAACTTCTCTCAAAGCCCATGTTTTTAACTAGCTTACTAACTAAAACCCCATTAACCTAATCTCATTTATCACTTTCACCTAATCTAGGGAGATTTTGCTGTATTATTGTATATTTTATCACTGTTCTTATATGATGTGAGCCAAACTTGAAGGCCATGAGTATGCCTTTAGATAAAATACAAAAATAAGAATTTTCATCTCACATCTGAAAGCTCATTTAATTAAACTGAAAACAAGAAAGTCACCTTCGACGTCCACTTGAAATGTCACAACATCATCAGCGAGGCTACAGCTGTAGAGGCCAGAGTCAGAGACTTTAGCAGAATGAATTATTAATTTTCTCAGGCTGCCGTCTCTTTTCATATCGAGGCCAGTTTTGCAAAAAAGCTCCATGTCATCTTTAAACCAGGAAACCTGGGCGACAGGGTCTGAGACCTCACACTGGAGGATTATTGGACAACCACTTCCAATGATCTTGTATTTTTCTGACAGTGAAATTGGCATGATCTGTGGCGACTGGCCTACGAGAAGAGAATGACAAAGGCTTTTGATAAGAGATGAATTCACCAACACACAAAACACACAGCCAGCCATACAATGTTCTCATGAACATTTAAAACACAGCAAATGTCTTTTATCACTCACACCATAGAATAAGATGGATGTTGTCTGTATAGTAAGAAGATTGTAAGTACAGAGATAAATCACCTTTTATGTCCACTTTAAACGTGATGCTGTCATCTGATGTTGAACATTCATAGGTACCAGCGTGTGTATTTTCAGCCGAGTGGATGTTAAGTGTTCTCGTTAGACCTTCTGACTGTATTTCCATATTGTTTTGTGGTAGGAGTTTCATCCCATCCTTGTACCAGTCAACATGGGCAGAAGGATCATGAGAGAGTTCACAGCTGAGGACAACGGGAGATCCTTCTTGGACGGACTTGTTCCTGTCAGTCTCTTCAAGTTCTGAGAACCTCACAGGTAGTGCTATAGGTTTCAGATATTGCAAAGAGAGTGTCTTAATAGACTATATAGATATGCATTCTTGAGTTAATAAAATATCTGACCTAATATTGTTAAATTACAAAGAATTTTAAGACAAAACATTAAAGCAGACAAGAAGAAAAACACAACAGACTTAACAAATACAAAAGGTACTTCAAAGGATTAAAAGAGCAAGAATCAAGTTTTAAAATTTCAAAGTTTCACTGTACACTGACATAAAATTCAGAAACAAAAAGCACAGGTAGGACAACAAAAAAACTGACAAACTGACGAAGTGTTTGTTTATTGTAAAGGTGCCGTATTCAGTTAGTGTCTTTAATAAAAAAGAACAAGACCCATGAGATGTTAGCTTTCGTAAGATTTTGGACATGCAGAATAAGAAGCTGCATGGAGAAAAGATGTCCTGCAATATTTAGTTTCACTGTTGCAAAAGAAGTAAACAAAATGGGTGACATGATGAGGTGAGAAGGATGTTTTTCCTTTGAACTGACATGACATGACATGCAACAACAAATCATCAAAAATGAAATGATCTTTATCTAAATTTTGCCATTGTTTATGCCATGTATCAATGGCACTGTATGAGTCATTTCAGAGGGAAAATGATGCTTTACATTAAAGAAGCTGTAGGAAAAAATGAATACATTTTCTGTTAGGTGACTACCTGCTGTTACAGTTAGTTGGCCAAACCTATTTTCATTCCCACTGTCATTATTTCATCACATCACTTAGCTTCTCATACAGATGCTTAAGGTACCTTTCTAGCATTTGTGTGCACGTATTTCCTCTTTGTGTCACATATCTGCATGGAGGGGTTTTACAAAAGCACAAGGTTCAAAGGAGACACAGACACCAACCTTCTCCCCCTTCACTGACCTTTTTGCTTTTTATACTATATCACCTTGCCTTAAGCAGTTAATGTATCCATGGATGGGCTTACATGGGTGTTAACTGAAAACCTATTGCAGACGTATAAGGTGCCCTTGAGCATCTGTACAGAATAAAGAGGGGCAAGACAAAACATCTGCATTTGACAACCTGGGAATGAAAACGGCTCGGTTGGCCGGGCAAGGCAGTAAAAGCGCTACAAATCACCTTTTACTTCCACAGCAAACTGGATATCATCATCCTTTGACTCACAACGGTATACGCCAGTGTGAGCCGGCTCTGCTGAAGGGACAACTAGACTCCTCAAATTTCCTTCTGACTGGAGGTCTACTCCATTTTCAGGTAGGAGCTTTGTTCCATCCTTGTACCAATTGACTTGTCCACTGGAGTTTGACAGCTCACATTGGAGAGCAATGGGACAGCCTGCCATGACTGTCTTTTTCTGGTCATCCTCAGATAAAGCTGAAAACTTCAGAAGTGGAGCTACAGGATTAAATGTAAAATGCAATCGGTCAATGAAACAGTTACCTTTAGTAACCAAGTGAAGCAAAGCACAATCCTAAAACTGAAGCCTTCAGCAGCAGATTTAACCATGTGTAAGCCTTTAAATGACACTTTATACATTTGACAGACATTTAAAAAGCAAAAGTATAAATTATGGAAAAGTTAATTGATTGGTTGAGTAGACTCTATAGGAAATTGGCTCTTTTAAATAATGAGGCGAGCCCAAATGAAGCTTAATTTAGGTCTCACTGCAACAACAATGTCTATTTAACTTAATAAATGGGCACCGTGATTATCTGATAAAACTAAGAGCTTCATGTTCACAGACTAGAGCTGTTTTTAGTGAATCTAAATGTTTTTGACACATTTGGGCAACAATTATTCGCTTGAGGGATGACTGAGCTCAGAGTTTTCTCTCTTTCCAGCAGGAGGTTGAAAACTTGGCGGCACTTCAGTGACAAGTGATCTAACCCAGTCAAGCGAAATATGAAAAGAACTCATGAAACTCTGGCCTTTTGAGCAAACACATCCTCCTTTTATTTTGATGTGAAAATCCTCTGGTAACTAAGGGTCAAAATAGCTCATCTGTTTGCACTGAGATTGCATACTTCTAATGGCTAATCTGGGATTGATTTTAGACAGAGTCTTAAATTAAATTTTGTAAATTTTTAAGAGATATGCACCACATCTTTTAGTTATGTTTTTGAATTTTTACCCTTAACTGAAATATATATGCAGAACAGAACAGAACAGAGAAACAGCTTTTTTCACCTTTCACATCCACATGAAACTGCACTGCATCATCTGTTGTCTTGCAGCTGTAAATCCCTGCATGAGACAGCATCGCTGACTGGAAAGCCAGTGTTCTTATGGAACCCTCTGCCACCATGTCTTGCCCAGCTGCTTCATGTAGTTTTATTCCCTCCTTGTACCAAGTAACTTGAGCATTAGGATCTGATACCTCACATCGCAGCACTATGGGTTCATCAACGTCAACAGACTTGTTCCTCTCAGCCTCACAAAGTGTTGTAATTGTCACAGGCAGAGCTGGGGATGTTTGGGGTAACATCAAGAGAAAATTGCATCACTATTACTGACTACAACAAAAATAAAGTTTTAAAACTATAGAGGAGCAAAAATGCATATCAAGATTAGTCATGCCAATACTTTTTAAGAGTTAAAGTACGTCTTAATAAAAGATATGTCTTTTTATTATTAGTAATCTAACAAGAGGTATACTGGGTTAGATATGAAATAACTGGACATTCACGTTAATATTTGAAGCTAATTTACTCTTTTCCCTGTCTTTAATATTCCTCACAGAGCACCTAATCTCAAAGTTGTACACTGACTAAGTAGTTTTAGTATGAACAAAATCAAGTAAGTTAATTTAGAAATTGTCAAAATGTCAAGGATTGCAAAAAGCAATCTTTTCATTTTGCACAATGTCAACATTGTGCTGTTCCATTTTGTGTTTGATAATGCTAACCATTTAAATCACCTTCAACAGCCACCTTATTTGCAGTGATACTGTCATTCCAGTGACTGTCACATGTCCTTGATAGATAGATCTCTTCTGATTGGACAATAGATGCCTGCTTGACATAGTGATGATCTGCAAACTGGGTAGATGATCTTTGCCCAGAGTCAACTGTGCTGTCTATTCGGTCTTCTGTAGCCATCGTGGCATGTTGACTCTCTGCTTGGACTGCTGTGGTCTGCTTGCACTGATACAGCACCTCTGGATGGTTAGGTGCTGTTAAAGCAGACTGTTGCAAGTTGTAATGATCCCCTAGCTGGACAGTTTGTGCCTCTTTAGAAATATACAAGTCCAATGTTTGAGAGGATGCAGCATTAGCTAAGTCACCAAGCCTTTCTGACTGGACTGCTGATGTCTGTAGAGGTCCGCACAACTCCCCCGATTGGTCAGTTTCAGTCCAGAAAGAGTTACAAGGCACTTCTGAATGGACAGTTTCAGTTTGTAAGCAATCGAAAGGCTTTTCTGACAGGACAGCAGATGTCTGTAGAGGTCTGTTTAACTCCAGCGATTGGTCTGTTGCCGTCCAGAAGGAGCTACAGGACAACTCTGAATGTACAGTTTCAGTTTGCAAGCATTCAAAAGGCTTTTCTGACAGAATATCTGGCACTGGCAGGGTGCTACAGAGCTCTTCTGAGTGGATAATTGCAGTCTTTAAGGATTTAAAAGGCTCCTCTGATTGGACAACTGCAGTCTCTGGGGAATTGAAAGGCTCCTCTGATAGGACAGTTGCAGTATGTGAGGATTCAAATGGCTCCACTGATTGGACACTTGCAGTATGTGAGAAGTTAAAATGGTCCTTCGATTCTAAAGTTGCACTTTTTAAGGTGTAACAGGACTTTTCTGATTTGCCTGTGGAAATCTGTAAGTGGTTAGTAAAGTTTTCCGACTTGGCAGTTAGAGTCTGTAGGGGGTTACCTATCTCTGACTGGACAGTCGGCATCTGTAATGAACAATGTAGTGCCTCCGATTGGACAGTTAAAGTCTCGACAGTGGATTCCTCTGATTCAACAGTTGCAGATGGTAGAACATTACAAAACTCATCTGTCTGGACAGCTGTTTGCAGAGAACAATCAAGCCCCTCAGATGGAGCTGCTGCATGCTGTATATAGTAAACAAAGTCCTCACCTTGTGACTCTGTGGGCTGTTTAGTGTGATGCTGTATGTCAGATTGCATTATTGTTGGCTTTACAGAGTCATAGTAAACCAGAGTTTGAGCATTTACTGTTCGCTGAGAGAGCTCCGTTGGCTGTTTAGTTGCAGTCCAGTCAGTCATATATTCACATGTTGACTGAGAATCTGATATTTGCGTGGAATGTTCTCTATTGGTCTGAGTATCTTCTCTCTTGCCACAGAAGATTCCAGAATTGCATTTTGAGGTCATGCAGTCAACTTCAACAGGATATGCCTCTTCAGTGGACTTCTCTCTCTCTACTCTCTTCTCTTGGTCAGGAGAGAGCCTTGGCGATGTAGCTATAAGCATTGTGATGTACACAGAGAAAGGTTTTCAGTGGTTGATGGTCTCAATACTTCTTCTCATAACAGAATTTTACATCAGTGTGGGTTAGCATGGAGTTATGGGATAATTCATTGCAAAGACAAACAAGAAGGTCGACCATGTTTGGTCTGAGATTCTCCTCCTACATTTCCCCCCTTCAACTGACTCCTAATACTGTAGTACCATCAGTCTATACACCACTACCCTAAATCCTAAATGTATACTAATTTTCTTGTCTTTGAAAAGAGTTCGTTGTCATTGCAACGGTGAGAGGTTTGGGGCAGCAATGTGAATGGGAGGATCTGGTGATGAATAAGACACAAGATGGATTTAAAGAGTTGTAAGCTGCTTGTTACAAGCAAAGATGGCTGTTAAAATGAAGAATTAATTGACAAACACAACACATACGTTAGTATGAAGAGCAGCTACGCAGCTACTAAACACAACATGTTTGACAACAAACCAAAAACTGCAGGAAATGACACGAGACCAGGATTCAATTCAATGACAAAAAGCAATTTTCTAAAGAAAGAAAATACAGATGCCTCAGATGATTGAGCTAACAGAAAAATACACCACTATGGTTAGTGGCATGTATGTGCTGGGTTAACATGGATGACTGATGTTGAAATATATCAAATCACCTTTGACATCCACAGTGTATTGGGCAGATGCATCAGCTATCTCATCAATCTCATCACCATAGAGACACTGCTCTGCTGTTTGGACAAAGCCAAAGAGAAAACAATGAGCTGGGTGATAGCTTCATGTTTGTTACTGAATGACTGTTTCTTAAATGTGCAGGTATATTGTGGAACACCACCTTTCATGTCCACATTTAACTGTGCATCATCAGTTGTTTCACAGCCAAATCTCCCATCACCAGACAAGTCACGTGACTGGAGGGGCAAGGCTTGGCTGCTGCTCTGTGATTCACAGTCATCTTCCCTTATTGGGTAGATCTGGGTTCCATCTTTGTACCAACAGGCTTTGGCAATGGGATCTGAAATCTCAAATTGCTGAACAATTGGGCTGTACACCTCAGCAGACTTGGTCTTCTCAACATCAGGACCAAGATGATATGTTGGAGATGGCACTACAGACAAGCATTGGGGATAACTTCAGTGTACATTTCACTAGTTTTTTGAAAATCGGACTTGAAAAAGATACTGTCACAGATATTAGCTTTGCATGGTAATAACAAATAAGAGGACAGACTGAAAGCTACATAAAGAGTTAGTCATAGCTAAAATAGAAGAGACATTAATTGAAAAATCACCTTGATTTTTTACTATTAATTGGGCAACATCATCTGCTGTTGCACAATAGTATGTTCCAGAGTTTGAAGGATGAGTGGGTTCAATAACAAGGGTCTTCTCGATGGCTCCCATTTCAAAATCAGGCTCTCTATTAGAATCAAGTTCTTTATCCACCTGCCATGACACCTGTAAAGCAGGGTCTGAGGTTTCACATGTTGGTTTAGTTGGACATGTTGCTTCAAGTGACTGCATCTCCACAACCTCTGGTGACGGCGACAACGGCAACGTTGGAGCTAAAGATGATGATTTTTATTATAATTGCGGACTTAACAGGGTGTACTTACACTCTGATTGAGGACTAAGTTTAAGGTTTAGTTCTAAATGAGGGATTAATCTATGAAATGACCAAAATGAAGGAAAAAGACTTAGAATTAAGAATGTTTACATAGATATTTTCATTTTGTCATAAAAGATGAATTTTTTCACGATTCCAGAAATTGTTAAACTTCACACAAAACACCACAGACAGACAGATACACATATTGTAAATGTTAATGGGGTATAGTCTCCAAAAAGCTCTATGTTTTGCTCTAATATTAAACAAATTTAAATCAAAATCACCTTTGATATCCACATTGAAGTGGAAAGTGTCATCAGAGGTTTCACAGCTGTAAAGCCCTGAGTGCAAGAGCTCAGTAGATGGGATAATGAGTCTTCTCAACGTGCCTTTACTCTGTATATCCCAACCATTCTGCGGGAAGAGCTTTACACCATCTTTATACCAGTAGACAGGCACAGTGGAGTCTGCAACCTCGCATTCCAGCTCCAAAAGTTTGCCCGCTTCGAGTGACTTCGTTCTCTCAACGTCAAAGACAGTAGAGTACGCCACAGGTTTAGCTAGCATTGGGAATTCAGGACAGCTAAATCAAATCAGGACTGTGTACATGGATACCTTGAAAAAATGTAACTGCTGAGCAGAAAATGAAAAAAGGGCTTTGGAGACTCTTAATTAAGGTCACAGCAGTCACAAAACAAAAGATTAGAAACCATAATTTTCTAGTACGTTAACAGCTCTCTAAGGTCATGTGCATGTAACAGTTCTTCAAACCACATTCAGAAGAAGCAAGGGTCATTAGTTGCATCTAGAAAGAGGATTTGGGGTTATAATATCAACGCACAAGATAAAAACTGTAAAGTCACCTTTAATCTCCACTTGAAACTCCATGGTATCATCCTGCGTGGTGCATCTGTACACACCCGAGTGCGACACCTCTGCAGACTGAACAACCAATGTCCTTGTGTTGCCATCTGAGTGGATTTCTAATCCAGAGTTTGAAATGAGCTGCATTTCATCCTTGTACCACCAAACGTGGGCCTCAGGATCCGACAGCACACACTGAAGTACAATAGGGCAGCCTGCTTCGATCGACTTGTTCCTCATTGCTTCAGGAATTGCTGAGAACTTCACAGGTGGAGCTATAGATATGTTTAGACTTAATGTCAACCTTAATTCAACCTCATCCCAGCACTTAAGATAATTCATCATAAATTATTGACAAATAAATTGCTAACATGCTGTAATGCAGTCAAAGAAAAGATGACAGCTTAGCTGCTCATGTAATGAGTGCTAGGAGGAGAGACAACGGACAACATACAAAAGTCTAATTAGAGTTAGCGGCCTTGCTGAGGAGGAGTTAATGTTTCGCATCGCTTAAGGTAAAACAAATCACCTTTGATGTCCACACTGAATGTGATGGTGTCACCCTTTGTCTTGCAGCAGTACAACCCAGAGTGGAAAAATTCTGCTGAATGGACAATCAGCTTTCTTGCCAAGCCATCAGTTAGAATATCTACTCCAGTTTGCGGATGGAGCTTTGACCCATCTTTGTACCAGTGCACCTGGGCAGAGGGATCTGAGAGCTCACATTGTAAAACAATGGGGTAGCCTGCTTGGATGGTTTTGTTCCTCTCAGCATCTGGAATTGCTGAAAACCTCACAGGTGGGGCTATGGATATTTAAATATTTTAATGGTTTGATAAGTTGCAAAGGTTATATGCTTTGCTGTGTCAGACTTTAAGAGAAGACTCAATGCAATGGTAAAAAAGGAAAGATAAGAAAAAAGGGCGCAGTGATAACAAAGACGGTTAGTTAGTCTGTAAAAGTTAAGAAATTCACTCCACTCACCCTCTACTTCCACGTTGAACCTGATGACGTCATCAATAGCATCACAGCAATACACTCCTGAATGTGAGAACTCTGCAGATTGGATGACAATTCTTCTCATGGTACCCTCTGACTGGATATGGAGACCCTCCATTGTTTGTAATTCCACCCCATTCTTGTACCAGTGCACTGGTGCTGCAGGGTCTGACAGCTCACAGTAGAGCACAATGGGGTTTCCGATTTCTACAAATTTATTTCGATCCATTTCTGACAGCGGCGAAAACTTGACAAGAGGAGCTGCAAATTTTACACAAGCAATGAAAACCTTTTTGTCATGTCAACATGTCTGGTGACTAAGGATAAAAAATAGAGGAATACGGTAGGTTAAGGTCATCTTGCAAAAGACACACAAACAACAAACACAAAAAACCAAGTGACATACTCAAGGAAATTATGAAATTAAACAAAACATACCTTGAATGTACAGTGCTGCAGAGTCTCGAATGCCATAGGCAATAAATGTGATCTCAGCTCCGTTGTCTGTATCACGTACTCCTCGTATGCGAAGAGATTGATGTGTTCGTGATCGACGCATGGAATAATGTTCGTCCTCCTGAAGCTGAGTACCATTTAAGAACCATGTACCAATAACTGAAGCAGAAAGCTCAATAGAAAAGAGGGCATCTTGCCCTTCTGGCACCAAGGCATCCTGCAAGGGTGCTTGTATTCTGGCGACTGGAACTGGAAAAGAAAAGTGAGCAACATCCTCAACCATTGCCTTCATGGATACTTGATTTTGCACAGCTAATTTAGTATCCATGAACTTACCCAAGTGAACAGCTCTAGGAAACTCAACGTTGTTACTTTTCCCATATTTGTTTACACTGCAAATGCGAAATCGATAGTCAGCTTCACATGGTACGCTGTCACCAAGGATCTCTACGGAGGTTGCGGAGTCAGTGGTCAGACACTGCAGCCACTCCTGTGAGCCGGTTCCCACTTCCTGGCGCTCAAGCACATATCCAGACGGAGGGTTCTTTCGCGAGTCCTGAGCAGGAACCCATGAGAGAAGAGCAGCATTTGCTCTCTCTGTGTTGATCTGCACACCCACTGGACAACTAGGAGGACAATGTCTGGCCGCTTAAACAGGAAAAAAGGAGACATCATGCATCGGTGGAATAACGTTATGTGTTGATCAATTCCAAAAGCAACTATTTAATCTCAACAAAAAGAAATGCAATTAACATATTTGCACAGCTATAATTAAGAAATAAAGGATCCTACCTTTCACTCTTAGCTGAGAGGAAGTCTTGGATCTGCCTACAAGGAAAGTCACAAGGCCGGAGTCTTGAGGCATCGTGTTGACAAAAACCAGGATGTGAGTACGACCAAAGGACTTGAGGATGGTCTGATGCGTTTCACGCAGCTCTACACCATCTTTGTACCAATGTATGTCCATTTCTTCTTTTTCCACTTCAACACAAAAGGCAGCATTTTCGCCTTCCAATACATCCACTTTTCTGGGAAGTTTCCGCAAAATCGTCCCTGCAAGGAAACACTTTGGCTGATTTTGATCAACGAAAAGACAACAATAATGGAGAAGCCCTTGGAAGTGTTTTCAGAATTGACACCTGTATCGTCAGAGTTGTTCAAGAGCCGGTAAGGTTTTGCAATAGATTGACCTCAGAGGCTCAGAAAAAGATCACTGTATTGGTTGAAAGAACTGCCATATTAAGGTCAGAGAGTGATTGTGGTCATGAATCAAAGAACCATAGCAAACTGGTTCAACCAATGCCACCTCCTCCCTTTAGTGACTTGGTGCCACTCTAATAGTGTCACACTGTTTCTTGTTACTGTTGGGAAAAAAGTGGTAATGCTGCCACAAGACTTTGTCATCAAGCTTACTTTGGAATTTAAGTGTGCTTCCGAAATAAACTTAACTATTATGTCATCCTGATTTACCTTTCACAGCCACCTCTGCAATGCTTCTTCCCCCATCGGGCATCTCGCAGAGGTAAATCCCATCGTCGTCCACGCCGATGTCACGGATAGTTAGTCGCCGTTTTGTTCCCCACTCTTCCATTCCATATTTGGCCCCTGGCTGCAGTCGTCTATCCTCTAGATACCATGTGATGGGAACGGAGTCCTCTGGAACTTCACACTCGAGAACAGCCAAATCTCGTTCCCATACTTCCAGATCAATTAGAGGCTGCTTGAACCGCACAGGCGGCTCTGGGACCAAAGAGGAGGAAAAACAATAGTAAGATTAAGTCAATATGACAGCTCCTAATTTAGCATTAGATGCTCACATAACCCTCAACAAGCAAATAACTAGTGTTGTTCAGTTCACACAAACTCCTCAGGCAAGACAACCCTGTGAAAACTTACAAAACACACGTCTATCTCCTTCTACATTTGTTAACACTGTAAATTGAAATGAATTTGGTAGTAAATTCCAGTGAAGCAAACAAGATGAACAAAATCATGAGACAAGTGGCTCATTTAGCTGAGGAATGAAAAGGTCATTAACACATCAGGGTGTTAGATAGGAAATAAACTGTTTGTAACTGACACCATGAGACAGCACCAGACAGTTGTAAAGAAAAGAATGTGAACTGTATTTAGTAGTCTGTGTGCAAAGCTCTTCATTTCCTTATCATACTAATCTTAAACAAGTTTAAATAAATACAAAGACAGCTGATGAAAGACATTCATCATCCGCCATTTAAATAACTACAACTCCGCTCACCAGCCATCACTGACCATTATTCCCATCTCAGTGTTGTTTTCTTTATTACTTACTGACACAGTACAATACTTTCTGCTGGTGCCATGAGTTTGGACTTCTCTGGGCCATGTGAGAAACATGATCCCCTTCCCAAAGACATCGACACATGGACTCCCCCCTCTAGACCTTTCACAAGCTAAGTGACTTTGCAGACTGCTGTTGGAATTCACCTCAAGCTGATGAACTTTGCCTGTTTAGATATCTCTCGGCTCAAATTTCAGATCATTAATACATTTCATTAATCCTCCACTGGACAGAGGATTGAATTGCTCTGAATGCAGCTGGTGTCATAAAATATGATAACAGATTATACTTACTGGCCTGCTGACACTCTGTTTTATGAATTCAACTGACTGATGATACAAAGTCATAAACTTTAAATTTACTTTAATGAGTTTCTCAATTAGGCATTCGTGAGCAGCAACTTGAATCTCCAATAAACATTAGGGAGCTATTGTGCAGCTTGTGCTGCTCTTTGCTTTGTAAAAACAAATCAGTCAATTCTAAAGTCACTTCTGAAAACTATTCTTAGCACCCAGTTTCATAGATTTGTATTTGTTTTATGTCTTTGATTTTATTTCTTTTATTATTTGCCTCATTTGTATTTATTCGCTTTTGTATGTCATTAGCCTTTTATTGATGTATTATTTACTTGTACAGTTATTAATTTGTTTGACCTGAAAGTTTGTTTATCTATAGTCTTATTGGTTATTTTTTAAATTTTTTACTAACTATTATTATTTTGATTATCCTGCTTTTGCTAGATTGATTTAAAGGGTGTATATTCTAGTCTGTTATTTCAGCTTGTACAAAACAACATCATCATGCAAATAAACAGGTTCTTTTTTAGGCATCATAATACCACCATAAAACTTTTTTAAATGTTTGTTATGCCCTCCCTGTTTGGCTGTAACCCAATAAATGATCTCAGAGTACTTCTTTGAAGATATCTCACTGACATCATCCCCAGCATCAAATGGATAGAAATCTGATCCAAGAACACACCACACCCGCACTTACTCCTTTTCTGACTGTAAAAAGCATCACAGGCTGCATGGGGGTCTCCTTTATTATTCGGGCTGTGTATACAGTTCTTCACATTTTACAAAATTAGAAGTCTAAGGCTACTGAAAAATAACTTACCCTTTACAGAGAGGTGTACGGCGCTGAGAGTTTGCCCTGCAGTGTTTGACGCAGCGCAAACATAAACTCCATTATCCTTCTGCTTACAGTACAGAACTTTCAGTGTGAAGTATCCTTCTCTGTCCTCATATAACAAGTAACGCCTCCCGGACAGTATCAGTCTGCCATCTTTCCTCCAAATTATTTCCGGTTTAGGTTTACCAGTCACAAAGCAGCGGAATTTGGCATGTTTACCCTCTGTCACTGCAAACATTTTCACTTTCGTGGACTTGGTCATGGTGTCATCTCTAAGCCTGTTGGGCACCTGCCTTCCACTTCTCTGTTTTCCCTGGTGGGCTTTCCAGTGGCCATTTGTGTAGCCATTACGATTTCCCTCTTCCTCATGCCCTGGGCCTGCATCTACAAGCAACACAGCTCCTGCCAATGCTTCGCCAAACTCATTCCTGGCTTTGCATGTATATACACCACCGTCAGGCGCACGAGTCTTAAAGATCTTGAGCTGAAACCATCCACCATCCTGGTAGCCCACGCTGAAATGTGTGCTTTCAAATATTTCATTGAGTTTCCTGCCATCCTTTTCCCAGACAACCTCTGGTCGTGGGTTCCCCCAGAGCTTGCAAGAGAAGACCGCGTCTTCCCCACGACCGACACGAGTGGACAGGGGCTTGATTAGGAATCGTGGCTTGTTTTCCTCTCGTAACTCCAACTCTTGTGCCTCACCTTCCACCTTCAGTGTGGCTGCTGCGTATGTTTCCCCAATACTGTTCTTTGCTTTGCAAATGTACTGGCCACTATCCTCTGTGGTCACAGCAGAAATTATGAGATTGTAAACATTTCCATCCTCAAAGACTCTGTACCGTCCTTGTGGGTCAATCTTTTCATTGTTTCGCTCCCAGATAACTGCAGGCCTTGGATCACCGCCAATTTGACATTTAAGAACTGCATCAGTTCCACTTTGTACCACCACAGGTCTCGGATAGGCAAAGAAACGTGGTGCACCACCGAACACATCCATATCTGCTTCAGCGTCAGCCTCAATTCACCTTGGCCAGTCCAGGAAAGCAATAAGAGACAGTTATTCACTGTGGCTAGACCATCCAACTTCTGCACTGCAAATTTCTAAAAAACAAAAAAGATTAATTACTTTAGTATCAAACACTTTGTATGTTTGAGAAAATACTCAAACATAATGATTGTGATGTAATATTTTCGCTAGGTCATTCAACCTTGAGATAACTGCTCGTGTTTTTTTATAAGAATATAGCCTTTCTGTCGTAAGGAAATAAACCTGCATATTTCAGAACAGAAAATAAAACTTATGTCATGTAAACCCGCTCAGCCTTCGTGAGTTTCAGCACAAAAGTATGGCATGATTATTAGGGCTAATTGAATTAGTTCTGTCTGCATGAGAGAAAAACTCAAGCTAGCAGTGAGAGGTGGGACAGCCTAGTCCTATTGCAACACCAGCCACAACACATAGCCAGTACAGCTGGTGCTGTATTTCAATGGGAAAGTGCTTAATATAGTATGCCCTAAATAAAGACCTGTGAGGGAGTGTGTGTCAGGTATCACAAAGAAGGCTCTGAAACCCGCGTGCTTACACAAACACAGGCTGAAATCAGGGTTTGCCCACCCAAGAGACCTTGCAGTCAAAATATGCTGAGCCTCCATCACACCCTTTGTTGGCAGCTTTGTTAGAGAATTCATTCTCTCAATGTCAGTGTTGCATTATGTTGTTCATGTTGAAGTTATCAGATATGCAAACCTAGAAATTGTTTATAATACATTTGTAGGCTCACTCTCTGCTCACCTTTAGACTACTTCTATAATCTTATCCTGTGCTTAAAACCTTTTTGCTTGATGAGCATCTGAGTTCAAAAGACTGTATTTATCCTTTAAGACAGTAATTATGGTTTAGAGGAGCTTCCACAGAGAAAAAAAAATTAAAAAACAATGACTGTACAGCTTACCTAATGGAAGTCCATGGTATTGGTAGGCAGTATAAAAGGATTTTGAAGCCCCCTGACTGTAAATATAAAAATCCTTCATTAAGACATGGATTTCGCCGGTGCATCTTAAAAGTCTTCATCAGGGTTTAATGCAATGAGGGCAGTTTTCCAATATAAAAATCATCACATGGTCATGTGACCACTCCCATAAAGTGATATGACATGTTGCAAGAAACAAAGTTAAAAAAAAATGTTTTGCAGCGACAAAATGTACCTTATAATTCTTGAAAAGTCATACTTTGTTCTTTTATGCAGGCTATTGTACTTTGCCTTGCTAAAAAACATTCAAAATGTGGGGAAAAAATTAAGTTAAAAGTTTGAATTAAAAGCTGAAATATAATTTTTACTCAAACACAAACATCCAAACCAATCATAAAATAATGGAAAACTTAAAATACTGTTTGGCCTTATTTAAATAAATTGTCAATCATTTTGTGAAATTCATGCCAACTAAAAAAGGTATCAAGCTTGACTTCAGCAAATCCAAACATTAATATAAAAATGTTTAATGTAACAATTTTATTATAATAACTATCATTTAATTAATATTGAACTGAAAATTGATGGAAAAAAAACGTGGAATATTTTTTTGTAATCGTTAAATTTATTATTCAATATAATTTGGGGTTAACATAAATTTTTACATGTTGAATAAAATCTAAATAAATATTTTTTTTTACATGAGACAGTTTGTACATTGCATTGAAAGTGACGTAAATATTCCCTCTGGAGGTTTAAAGAGAGCAGATTAACCTCTGTGTTTACTTGTCTCATTTAATTGGAATGACCTCTGCCCCTTGTGAAGCTGTGCTGTGTACCCCTCACATGACCTACCTCGCTTCAGTCGCGGGGAACGACCGTCAACATACATTCCGCAATCTCTCTTCGAGGTAAGAAGCAGTGCCACTCGTCTCCTGAAGGCTGAGTAATGTCCCAAGTTGACTTTGGATTCAGGCACATGCTCTCCTCAAAGCTCTACTCCGGTACATGTTTACAGCCTGTCGTCCGTCAGGAAAAAAGAGAGAAAACTAGAACTTGAGTTTCCACACCAGTTCCCGTTTAACAACTTCAGAGTGGTTCCCAATCTCTGTGTCGTTCAGGCCTTAGACACCCCAAGTGTGATTGTTCGTGGAATACCGTTAAATGCTTTTGCAGCTGCTGCTGTCCCCTAAAAATACTAGCTGCCTCGATGACAGCAGTGAAGATAAGTCGGGCACTTCCATTCACTTGCCAGCAGAGACTAAAGATAGTTCAGGTGGCCAGTGGAGGGTGGACTGCTTAGCTTACTTGAAGCTTTGCAATAAAAATCTAAGGAGAAGAGCAAGCTTATGGTCTCAGTCAGTCATCTTTCACTGTAGATTTTTACACAGTGTGATGAGTAAGAAAGTAAGCGTTATTTGTAACAGAGGTTGTATGTTAGTTAAACACAGATCTCCCTCATGTATTCTTATTAGGCTGGAGGAACAAAAAAAGCAAAATATTAATATTATGAGTTGTTTTATGACTCTTCAACGCTGTAAAACTTCAGCAACTTCAAGCAGTCAAGATTTTGATAAAAATTCTTAATACAATAACAAAAGAGGGAAAAAAAACTTTGGTTATCCACCTTGCAATTTTTCCAAATAAAATTTATTGGTAAATATTGTTACAAGAACTAACACCATTTTAGAGTTGTATGCAAGTGGACTTTGAGAAACAAAATAATAATAGAAATACACCCTCAGAATAAAGATACTGAAATTTAAAAAATAAATTATTCAGTCATTTGCTAAAATATGTTTCTTTTTCTCTTCAGTATTTCTGTTGGTATCATCTCCAAAAGTGTTGCTGCAATGCCTGAAAAACATTAGTGGAGAAACACTGGAGAACGCCATCAGCTTCTTCACGCTTGGCCATTTTCTTGGCTCCCATCTGATCAGATATAAATATATAGCTTCTCTCTATTACTCTGCTGACTCATTTGGTGTGTGCTACTGCTGCTGATCACTCTCCATCTCTGATCTGCTCCTTAGGTGCTAAATTTGACCTCCTCTCTTCACAGGAAAACTCCACAGATTTCACACCTTTAAGACTGTTTACTGGTCTTGCTGCACTTGTGAATACAGAAGTATCTAAACCTTCTGTGGCTTCAGAGGGGGCCATGTAAAGTCTGATCAGTTGCCTTGACTGATGTCTTGAGTAAGCAGAGACTCTGAGGACCTTAACTTTGAAAATGTTTAAAAAAAATCTGGGGGCCTTTGGCTCACTTCTCATCTCTGCTTGAGACTACATGACTGCCCCTTTACTTATCTGGGAACTCCATTGCAGAGCACTTGGCCAAATAGGTTTGATGAGTGACAGTTATATTTTGAGTGGGAACTCACACACTCCTTGAAATGTTATAACACCAACAACCTCATTCAGTTAAATATGTACAAAGGAGATATATGACCTGTTCACGCACTGGTTTTTTACTTGTTGGATGTGTTGGAGCAAGGATGATGTGATGCTCAAATCTGATACTGGTGGTCCTATTACAGCACTTATTATGTTTCAACTATTAGTATGCGTCCCATCATGCACCAGCATGATGGGACACAAATACCAACCCTGGTTAAAGAAAAAAGTCATATGTTGTGTAAAACATGAATAAAAACAGAACACAATGGTACAAAAACTGTTTTCAGCTCGTGAATTCAACCGTTGTGAGTATATGCCCGCAGCACATTTCAAACAAGTTTGGACAGGGGCAACAAAAGACTGAGAAAGTTGTGGGAGGCTCAAAGGACTTGTTTAGAACATTCCCAGCCAAAGTTAATTGTTAGCAATTGATTGTAGCATGATATGGAAAGACAGGGAAATCTTCAGAGGGCTCACAAGCAGGGACTTATGTAGGAAAAGAACAACTTTCTTAATGCACAACTGCAAGGAATGCAAGTATTTTACCATCTACGACCCATAATAAAATCAAAATATTCAGAGAATCCAGAGAAACCTCTGCATGTAAAGTCGAAAACCAGCCATGAATGCCTGTGACCTTCAGTCCCTCAGGCGGCACTGCATCAAAAGCAGACATGATCGTATAAAGGATATTACAACATGGGCCCAGGATCACTTTCAGTCAGTAAACACGGTTCGTGGCTGCAGCCACAAATCCAATTTAGGACTCTAACATGCAAAGTGAACAGCACACATCAACAGTGTCCTTTTCTTTCAGAGGACCCAACAGGCAGTATTAGTTCTATGTTTTGTGGTAATAAGGGGACTGGACTGCACGTGGGTCAGGGTTCTCCAGTGTGTGAGGCTGTTGTGTAATTATGAAACCTCGTCGCAGCTCGAGCTGCAGTGTCCCTTCAGCTGTTTAGTGGCTCCTCGGTCCCTCCTCCCTGATTTCAGCTGTTGGAGGTAATCTGATATAACTCAGACCCCTGTAGCTGGTTATAAAACGTGTTGTTTCTGCAACACCTACGAGTAACAACCCAAAGAGTTGTTGTGCTATCAGACCTTAAGAAACCTTGGACTGAAAACAAATTCAAACATGTGGTGTCTCTCTTAGTTGTATCAGAACCAGGTAAAATGACTTAAAATACATTTTGTGCTCTCCTAAGCTACAAAAAGCACTAAATGGTCTGAATTTGAGAAAACTTGTCAAATAATGTTGCTGATGGGACTGTGGTACTCATGCAACCCCCCCAAAAAACACTTAAAAAAAGGAAAAAGAAAAAGAGAGTTGAGGACTGAGAAAGCTCTAGGAAGCAGCAGCAAAATGTTCCCATGATTTGTTCTTTCTGTCAACACCTCAACATTAAGATTAAATTAACTTTAGATTCAAAATGCTGCAGCCAGACTCATAATCACGTGACTAATAAATAATAAAGTTACCACTTAATCTCTGATACTCTGTGATCATGTACTTTTTAAAGTCTCTCACTGTTACTTGCAGCACTAAAGAAGGCCAAAACAATTAGGCATGACTTCTCCCATGTCAGGTAATAATAATTGATGTTGTGGCTTCATTTTAGAGCTTCTGTATGTGTAAATATTGCCACCAAAAGCGACTTGTCCTGTTTTCTGTAAGGTTTCTCTCCAATGTATTAACAGACAATTTTGTCTTTCCTTTTCCTGACATTGGAATGTGAGCAGAGCAGACATCCACAGAGCCGTGGACGTGTTCAGACATCACCCTGGAGGCTGACGGATAGAGCCACTAATACAGCAGAGTAAACCATGAACCCAGTGCTTCCTTCTGTAATCACAAACCCACCTTACCTGCTTAAAGAAGTCATGTTTAAGTACATGCAAAGGACTGACCAAATGAAAACTAGAAAAAATTCAAAATTTGAAAACGAAAATGTCAAATGATAAGTGAAAAAGGCAAAACATCTATGTGTGCCTCTGTCTAAAATTTGTTTTCAAAATGGATTAAGTCTTCTAGTTTTATGACAAAAGAGAAAATCAAAGGCTCATTTTATTCAGTGCTTGTTTTCTGCTGCATCCTCTCTTTTTTGTGGGCTTAGTGTATTTGATACAGATGCCATAAAAATTGTATTTTCATCAAACATAGAGACAAAAGGAGAAAAAAAAGCAGGATGTCACATATTAAAATTAGCAGCCAAACACAATTAATGCTGTCTACAGTTGGCTGACAGCTGTGCAATGATGAATCACTTCTGCCCAAATCAAATGTTTCCTCCGCAGGTCTTGAAAAGAAAACCAATTTCATCCTCTGGTGGTCATGATGTGTCAGTGCAACGTTACAAGACTCGGCCCATATCCATGCTCTTCCACTTCAAATATGATTAAAATCACCCTAAAAAGGACTGAAAACTTTAAGGAAAATACAAGAATTGTAAAGAAAAACTGGGTTTTAAGGAGATTTAGTTGAGAAGATTAAGATGTAGTTTTATTTTTTCATCAATCAGGACCGAAGCTGTAGTTGTTAGTAGGAATTAAACCTTCACTCACTTGCTCATGAGGAATAACATTTTACCTTTTTTCTTACATCGTCAAAAAAGTCTGTCTTCCAGATGGAGGCCTCACCTTTCCTTTACCTTTAACCAGGATAAGCCAAAGTAAATAAGCCTTCGCTGAAACGTCGTGTGGTCATTATCTTGTCAAGTCTGTTCTTGTGAGCCCACTGCAGCTCAACAAGGCAGTGACAGTGTAAACTTTGTGAGAATGACATGAGATTTTCCGGTGGAAAACTTGGGTTTACACAGCTCATGTTGTAGTTTCTCACCTTTTCACATCCACTTCAGCTACTGTCAGCAGAGGAAATGATGTGTTGGTTTGTTAGGTTTGTCACAGGAGACACATGTGGTGTGTGTGAATCCTCTGTTTCTCTTTTCATTGTTAAAATGTGAGAACAAGGGGAACTTGTATTATTTATTCTTTTATTTTACCAAACAGGTGTAACACTTGTAATTTTGTTAAATTTGATGGTAAAGGAATTTTTTGCTATTATATTCTAATATGTTTTGCACACAACATAAAATAATACATATTTTACAGTGCTATATGTAACATTTTAGCACCAGTTACAATATAGTTTCTCAAATCTGCATTGACTTTGTTTGATTGTGGCTAAAAAATGTGGTCAAATCTACTTTAGATCATGTAAACCCAATTTCAACTAAAGGATCACATACAAAGTGTATTTTTTTTAGGATGTAGAAGTCCCTATGGTCTAGTTTTTAGGATTCCTGGAATTCATTCAGCTGGCCAAATTTCAACTATGTGATGAGTTTCATATCTCTTAGTCAAACTGCCATAAATTGTAGTTTGTTTGTTCCTTAATTTATACACTTTTAAAAAAAGTAAAAAAAACCCCAAAAACACAGAGCCTATAATTCACAAATATGAAGGAGGATTGCATATTAAGTCTCTAGGGGCTTGAAACAGCCCAGTTACAACCCTGTACACACAGCAGTATTAAAATGTGAGATATAGAATTTTTGATTTTTAACGTCCTATTATTATTATTATTATTATTATTATTATTATTATTATTATTGTGACACGATGACACTTGTAGCCAGCCTGTAACCTGTGGAATTTGTTCCTCTTTAGGACCTGGCGGAAGTCCCTGCTGTGAACTCCTGCAGGTCGCTGCTCTCGCGCTCCGCTCCTCTTCTTCTTCTTCTCTGTTTCCAGCGAAGCGCCGCGTCTCCATCAGCTGTTCTGCCCGCGTGCAGCGGCGGTGCTGAACCAAGATAGCAGTGAACACTTTGTGCTGCCCGAACAGTCCATGTAGATTCCCCTCTCGCAGTCAGTCCAAGAAGAGATGAAGATGAGGTACATTTTTGTTGTTGTTGTTGCTTTTTTGGGCTTTTTTAAAAAATATCTGAACTTTCTGCAGCTTTCAGCAAAGCGGTGAGGTTGTGAATGTGATTGCTTGCTACCTCTGCAGGTGTTCCTCATGGCTGGAGCGCCTTCTCTGCTGCTGCTGCGTCCTTGTTCTCGTCAGCCCGGCTGCATCGCAGTGGCCAGGTAAGAACAAACACTGAAAACATGAATACTGGCTCTGATGGCATGCTTTTACATTTAGTGTACTTTTAATTTAATAACCTCCGCAACATTCATTACGTTGTCCAGCGCCTTTGTTAAATAAAGATTTCCTAACAAAAAAGTTGACAGCAGTTAAAGACGGGCTCACATTCACAAATTTCCTTTTGGAAAGCTTCTGAAAGATAATCTGCTTAATCAAGCACCCATTCAAGTGGGATATTTTTTACAAATTAACTAGTTTGCTTTAAGGATTCAGATTGTAAGAACTGCAAGCTTCAGCCTTCTGGACTCTTTGCCATTTAACACAATGAGCTCTGGGATGTTGAGAAAGTTGCAAGAACAGTCATAAAGTGATGTTTAAAGGTTATTCCATGTTGAACTGAGGTGTGATCAGTGTTATATTTTCTTTGGCTTACACTGAATTTGTTTTCTGCTTATTCTTTGCTCTTTAAACAACATCCTGCAGCCCCCCCTTATTTGTATCACTTAGGTCAAGTGACTGACATGGTGACTCCGAAGCTGTGATGACATGTTGTTATGATTCAGTGATAAAACATAACAGTGTGTCCAGTTTGACAAAGTGGCGTTGGGGCTGTTTACTGGGTTTCTCAAGTCCAAAGTCTGCAGTGCTCGGAAAACCGACATTCCTTCTTTGTTTGTCCTGTGTCTTGCTCTGTGTCTGACCACACACTGTTGCATGCAGTGGCTGCATCTAAGCACTGAAAGATGCCTTTTCCCTTGTTTCCCCTCTGTGACATGACCTGAAGCACAAGCAGAGTTCCTAACTTGTATTTTTCCTGCTGTTAAAACATCCTTATTTGACTTAAGAGGTGATTTTCTTATACATACGATAGAAATGCTGTTTGAGAGCTTAAACAGCCTCTGAATGAAACATCTCTTTTCTGCTGCTGAATAATTTATCTTTGAACCTCACTGATGTCCTTCATTTAATTTAGTAAACGTTGAGTTGGAGAACTGAGTAGCTGTCAGACAATATGGAGAGGAAACTGAGAGGACAGTGATTAATATTTGATTGACTGTGATCAGTCAGCAGTATTTGAGGGGCTTTGGGGAAAAGACTGTCTCTCTTTGTCAGTTCTGCAGAACTCCCCTCACTCACTGTACTGCCTTTTTGTAACCCACCCAGCCCCTCTGGGACTGTGAACAGGTTTGATCAAACGCTGTTTGTCTTTTGCTATTCATCTGTCTCCTTTGTGTTTGCTTTTATATCAACATGTCTGATCTTGATAATACTCCATCTTTAACTTCAGTGGAGATCAGATCAAGGTAGGAATAAAAAAAGAGAGAGAGAAAACCCTTGAAGGGTGACATTTTCACAGGAATGCTGCTCTGTCTGTGAGTCCGGGTTGGAAAAGCTGGCAGCTCTGTCTCAAGAGCATTGCCTTTGGCTGCCTGCGACATGGTTGAATTAGGTCTGATTCATTCCCAGTCCCTGGCTGGGTCAGGAATCCCTATTGTCATGTGATCTTTGACATGCACCCAGCGTGGTTTTGCCTCAGGGAGCAGGACGAGGCGGGGGGAGGGGAATGGCTGGAGGAGGGGACACCCTGCGGTGCCTTTTAATGGCTGAATTAGATGCCACATTAAAAATCCCAGCTGGCTTGGGGTTTTCTTCTTTTCAGTGAGAAGATGTGCTGACAGGCTTTCAGTGTCAAAGGATGAATAATTCTTAAAAATATTTTTTAAAATGCCTGTGTTACTGCATTGGCCTCAAAACATTCAGAATGTAGTTCATGAGGGTTTTGAAGATGTTTTTACACAGATTAGTTGACGGTATTTCTATTTGAAGTGGTTCTGCAACTTCCAGGCAGCGATCTTGGACCCTAGTTACTGATAGTTGGTTTGAATAATATATGATGGAATAGAAGATCTGAAGCAGAGCAAAGTTTGACAAACATGTGTTGACAAGTCACTTTAAGTTGCAGGATTCGAAGGAAAACATCTGCTTCCCTACTTCAGATGTGTTCCCAGAAAGTCTGTGCAGGCTTTGATGTTTTTTTCTTGTTCACTCTGCATGACTGCGAAAATTAGTTTTGCTCTTTTGCACCGATTTTGTTGATTATCTGACTTTTTTTTTCACATTTTTGCATATTTTTTTGTATTTTTAACATCATGCATGAATGAAACTATAAAATGCTTCATCAATAGCTTACATGTACTCTATGATTGGATGAAATAGTAGTTTGACCGTTGTGGTTGTCAAGAAACAGATGATGATCAGTTGCAGAATCTCTACCAATATTTCATTTTTATTCTGTCATATTCTTTGTCTTTCCTTTACATTTTGCCCTTAAAAAGTAGAGAGACGGACAGGAAGTTTGGGGACAGATTGGGAAGGAAGCTCCTGACTTCAAACCTGTGAAACAGTGGTGACATGTGCATTATGTGCTTTGGTCCACTGCGCCAACAGGAAGCTCCACCTGTGCTAACACTAACCCCACCCTAACTCTTACCTTGAACCCTAACCCAGAAAGTGAGGACTGGAAGATAAGTGAATTGCAGGCGATATATTAGGAGATAAATAATACTAAAAAGCTTATCAGAAGAGTGAGATTTTGTTGTAGATCAAAGAGAGGAGACATCAAAGTTCCTCTATACCTTTTTAAATATTGAAAAATGCCTCATTGTAGGTGACAGAATTTTAATATCTAATGAGCCAAATGAGTCAATAAGTGTGCAGCATCTGTTTGTTTTAAGAGCAAATCAGTGTTAAGTTTCTGTGTTGTCAGAATAAGATTAGATGCTCTTCAGCTCCGACAGTAAGAGGTGTCACTTTCTACTGATTCCCACCACTACAAACACTATTTTGGATTAGAGAGACTTTGCAGAGACAGTACAGTGGCAAATTGAAGCCTCTTTGATGTGAATGTTTCTTTAATAGTTATTTTTTAAACTATCTGAAGACGGTTTCACTGGTTGTTCTCAGATCTTTGAACAGCTTCCTCGGAAATAAGTGTGATTTGCTTTTTGTTGAAATGGATTAATTATCAAACAAAGTGTCACTGCATGTTCTGATATCGAATACTGTTTTGAAGGATACCTAGTGCTACTAAAAACACATATTTTAATGGAATTAGACCTCCAGGCTGCCAGACTTTATACGTATTGGACAAAGTACACCACTAAATACAACTTGTGGTGTGTCCTCTGATTCGTAGAAGTCCTCCCCTTCAAGAACAAAAATCAAGTTTTCTGTCATGAACAACTTTATGATGCCTCTTTTAGGATCATTTTAACTTCGGAGTAAAATAAACTGCCCGGCTTTGTGCTGATTCTGGTGACTCAGTGAACCTTGTGATGTCTAATCCCTGGATTTTCTAGTCAGTAAACCTACTTATTCATGATCGACGTCTCTGGAGGTGCCTCATATCAAGGCCTGAAGGTTCCACCTGGCCTCGTTGTGTTATATTGTGTCGGCCGCCAGCTTTTCAAAGGTCATTAAACCTCTGCTGGGATGATGGTTTGGAGTGGAGATTGGTTCGAGGCTTTCAGTGTTGGCTTAGTGTGTGCGGTTGTGGGTGGGGGTCATTCAAAATGTCAAGTGGAGATCTGTACCTCCCTGTCTGGCCTCTTTAGGAGAAAAAAAATGACACAAGAGATGGACACGTCCTTTATGCATTTATGCTCTCACTTGTGCCAGTATGAGAACTGTTGTTTTGTCCGTCACTCACTAAAATGCAAGTAACGTACGAGCTGTCCTGATAATTTGAGTCTAAAGTTTCAGATGGCTTCAGTGATGGAGCGAACATGCCTTTTAAAATTCCATTTGATGCTTTGTTGTAAAAACACCCCATATGTAGCTGTTTGGTTTTTCTTCTTAAAGACTGTCACAACACTGGGAGGTAATTTCTGTTCCTCGCTTAAAAAACTCATAAAGCGTATCAGGACCACACGCTGACCAAGACCGGGATGAAAATGAATCTCTGCACCAGAAACAAACCCACTAAGGAGACCAAAGAGGAAAACTAGAAAGGTTGTAGTTTACTTAAATGTGGATTTGTTTTTGTAAGAAAACCACGGTGCTCACATCCTGCTTTGATTGCTTAATTCAGCCCATCTGGATCCTGTGGTGAATCTGAAGAGTTGTATATCCGTGCGAGACTCTGAATAACATGACCCAGTTACCAGGCACACCGTTTGAATTAGGTTGCCTTTTTTCTGAAATGTCCCTTTATTTTTCATATTTTTACAAGTCCTCTAATAGATGTTATAATCTTTAATTATTCAGGTTTTACCAAACTGTTGCTTGTATGTAGGAGGAGAGAGGAAGACAATTTATAGAGTCCAGAGTCAGAGTCCTTGGATGACCTTTATCCTGCAGACACCTGATCAAATGATGGAAAACACTGAGGGTTAATGGCAATTTCATAATAATAATAATTCAGGCGTCTGCTTGTTGTTTTAATTTTAAATGCATCAGTTTGTATAAAGCATCATATGAGTAATTGAAGATGATTATGCATTTTTTTCACATTATGGTGGATTGTAAGTATCTTTTAAGGTTGTTAAAACTGGAAGAGTCACTTAAAAATAGAAATCTGGTATTGATTAAGTAGACATCACAGTTTTGTTATCACTGCCATGTGTAAAGAAATGCACTCTTGGAGGTTTGCTTAGTATTTGTTCTGTGTTTGCCATCCCCCTATCATCATGCTTTTTCAGGCCAGAGCATCCTTTTGAATGCTGCTGACAGCTGTTATTTGTATTTTTTATGTGCTCCCACCACTCGGTGTTTCAGGTGCGCTCGGTTGTTCTCTCATGCTGTCCCTGATGGCAAAATGCCGGGTTGACAGCGGCAAAATACAGAGGGACACAATAATTACTACTTATGTTCCAAGAGAAGAGGATTTGTAGGGCCACTTGCTCTGTACACCCGACTATCTCCAGCACTAATGGCACACTGAGTGCCCTCTTACCTCTCAGCACCTCTTTCCTGTTTGCGGTGAAACCCTCACTTATTTGCTTGTCTTTCCCAGACGTAATCGAGGTAACGGTTAGTACAAGGTGTGAAGCGGAGCTCTGCAAATAACAGGACTGCAGTATCTGAAGGTTTTGTTTATAAGATCTGAACATAAAAGCAAAGGAGGGAGGAAGCTTATGTATCATCAACACTTTGAAAAGTAAAACTGAGCTTTATACAACTCTGTAACTGCAGTCATGTGTTGACCACTACTTTTAAATACATCTGAGACATTTTAAGACATTTTGATGAAATTTAGTTGCACTATACATCAATAAATAAAAGAGAAAGAAGTGCTATAGCAAGACAACTTACTCAGTTTTAGACTTTTACTCCATTAACTCAGTTGCAGGAGTACTAATGGATTTTGGAGCAGAGGCTGCTCAACTAAAACAGAGAATAACTCCACGGTAAAATCTGTCACTAGTGAGCAGATGACAGAACTGTAGCATAACTTCACGTTTTCATAATCATTTCATACACAAAACACCATTATGCCTCTTTAGAAGGCATTACATTTGAAAGCAGGCTGACTTGCCCTCCCTGTGGTCAGTTTCAGCTCTGTAG
>JAPZDZ010000005.1:19471537-19481935 GCA_029783805.1 Acanthurus tennentii
CAATATATGAGTATGAGACATGCAATCCTTTATAATGGGAGATATTTGTACTGCATGGATGGAAGAGGTGAATTCAAATCGTCTCCTCTCGGCAATCTCTTCCCCTCATCTTTGTCTTTGATGTCACTCATCTACGTAATTGACAAAACTCACACACTGTGACTGGAACTTGAGGAGACCCACTGCTGTCACCGAGGACGCTGTTCTGTGCTCATTCACCAGGCAAACCGGATATTAGAAAAGAATTGATTGAAACATAAACGCTGACTTTTGAGTTTGTACGGAAAGTCGTGACCAGCAAGAATTGACGTCATGGAGTCACATTTGGAAAATGTTACTGCAGCAAAACAAAGCACATGTTCTTTTTTTTTCAGGACATAATCAATTCCATGAGCAACAGCCCAGCAACCAGCAAGCCCCCAGTCACCTTAAGGCTCGTAGTGCCAGCCAGCCAGTGTGGCTCCCTCATCGGAAAAGGAGGCTCCAAAATCAAAGAAATGAGAGAGGTATGAAAGTTTTCATTTTCACAGGTCTGTGTTGTCTAATTTCTCTGCTTATGTCATAAAAGTTCACATTCTCCATTAATACTTTGATGATGGAGCAGATCTTGAAATTGTTCTTGAAATTGACACACTTTCCCATTTTTAATGTTCGGCTTTCATCTGGTTTTATAATTTAAAGGAATTTAATAGATAACAAACTTTCAGTAAACATTTCTGACCTTGTAGATGCAGAAACAACAGCATCCCATAAGTCTAAAGAGCACAGGTGGAGACCTATAACAGGTCTTTAAATCCAGCTTTTAGCAGCGGTCAATGTCAGTGAATTGACGGATAGCAGGGTGACATGCACAGAGAGCTCCATCTGTGCTTATACAATAGATGAAGGACTACAGTGCATGACCTTTGTTTTTATCCCACACAGGCGTTGTCCTTTAACAGGGTCCATAAGTTTGAGCAAGCAAAGTCAGATGATTGCCCTGGTTGTGGTGTTTTTTTGGGGGGTTGAAGGATCAAAAGATTTATTTGGAATTACACATAAACAAGGACAGCTGCATGTTTGGTGTAATATCAAGACTAAGACTACAGTCATGCTAGCAGCTCTGTGTGGCTGTGCTTTGAACAAAATACTTATGTCAGCATGCTAACTAACAAGTTCAAAGCTGCCTCCTGCAATAATCCTCAGTCATGACTAACCAGTGTTGACAACATGCTTTTTCCACACCTTGTGCAGCAGTGATATAATGTGGCACTACGGTCTAGTCCTCAAGTACACAGGTATTTTTTTAAATGCAAGTTTCTCTCTCTCTTTCTTTTTTAAAGAATCTATTCCACAGCTGCGTTTTTAAATTAATCTCCATCCGAATGAAAAAGCAGAAACACAATCAAAGGGCTGTTTGAGCATGCCAATCTATATCACTGACCTTGAGACCTATTGGCCAATCAGAAGCCTGTAAACATTGGCTTCAGCTGTGTTTGAGGTGATGGTGCACAATCTATCACCATAGAAACTCTGTTTTCTTGTTTCTACACATCAACACTGCTAACAGAATTCATGTATATCTTTACCTTGGCCAGAGTTTTCTAAATGACTGGCCAAAACAACAATAAAACGCCTTTTTTTTTAAAAAAATATCTGTGAAGGAAGCATGTAGTACCAAACTACAACACAAGGCGGTGTGGTCACAAGAAAAGCAAGCCAAAGACATTTGCTTTCCTGTTATAAGCGCTTACATTTACTCTGTAAAAAAGCTCCAGTGTTGGAAATGTGGAGGAATTTTTCACTGCTGTCTTCAGGATGAGATCCAGATAAAGTCTACAAGAAACTAAAAACCATAGAAGAAGAAGACATGAAGCCAAAAGAAGAGGCACATGATGAACCTTCACAGGCAGCAAAGCACATGTAACAGCTGAGGGAAAGAATGGCAGCTTAACACTGAAGCAAAGGCTGAACTAAACACCTCATTCATCCTGGTTCTCCTCTGAAAGTTGATGCAGGTGGTGTTGGTTGATAGAAGATGATTGGCATAACAAACACATCGAAATGTAGTCTGCTGCCTTGTAGAAGTGAGTGCATGTACAACCTTCAGAGCTCGGCACAACCTGTGTGACTCAGAACTGAATCTTGTCAAAGAATCTGTAAAGTCCCTGAAAGTCCCTTACTCTACTCCAGTCCACAGGGGCCCAGGTTCAGGTGGCAGGGGACATGCTGCCCAACTCGACAGAACGTGCAGTGACAATCTCTGGGACCCCAGAAGCCATCATCCAGTGTGTCAAACAAATCTGTGTGGTCATGCTGGAGGTAAAGTCCAAAGTGCTCCATATAAAGTTACTTACTGATGCAGAATTGAGAAAGCCAGTATTGAAGCATCTGAGGCTTTAAGATTTGTATTCCGTCATTTATGCACCTTATTTTCACTTCTTGTGGAGGTAAAACTCTTTTTCTTGCAGAAATATATTTTATTTAAATTCTCATTTCAACATTGCTTCAAGTTACAGCCAGCAACACCAAACCACGTCAACTTAATGAGCAATCTGCTGGTGTGACAGAGGAAAACTCACTTAGCCACAATATCTCCTCTCCATTCTGTTGCATTCTTGGAAAGGCATTAAGAAATAACCTCACTTAGGGATTATTTCTGGTCTAATTACTGCAAGAATAATGAGTAAAAGCATTTCATTACAGTTTAGAGAATTCAATTTGTAATTACCACTTGACCATGGTTACGTATAATTATCCAGGTGAAGTGTCAGGAAAACCCAAAGCCTGTTTGTGCAGCAGTCGTATTGTATATAAAGTACATACCTAAGTGGATTCTCCTCCCAGAGGAAATCTGATTAAGGCCTCTCCACTGTCTCGGGCAGCCTCAGAGCTGCAGCACAGCATGAATCAATAATCCTGTGTCACTAAAGTAAGTTTGTAAACTGGACCTGCCCTGCCTTCTCATTTAAACCACCTTACTGCTCTCTAAGAAAAGCTGGCCCTGGGAGTAAAAAACAGAGACTTGGTGATTTATTCATTCTGTGATAATCAGGTTTCAACCGTGCCAAGTCTCTATATATTTATAATCTCCATGAATAGAGACCACAAATACCTCTGAGCTCAGAGAATCTGCTTTGTTTTTCATGGGCAATATGAAGCTGCCAGCATATTGAAGCATTTCTCACAATAAGAACACCAAGTTACCAAAATACAATATCGCTGCAGAGTTTTTCTGCCGTTACTCTCATAAAAACTTGATGCAGTGTAGCACCTTTAGAAATGTGATGACTCTGAGTGTGAGTACGTTAATTACCAAGTGAATGAATGAATAGCTTTCCAGTTTTTTTTACAATAATGTACACACAGTGATTCAGCAGTATTTTAAACAAATGATTTGACATGCTGGGAAATAAACTTCTTAGCTTTATTGCTGAGTGTTAGATAAGAAGATCAATATGATTCCAATATCTTCTTTATCTGTGAAGCTTCATCCAACAGCTAGTTAGCTTAGCTTAGCATCAGGAGGAGGAACTAAGAAAAAACAACGAGTTTGGTCCTTTCCAGAGGTTAGAAATCTGCCCTCCAGCTACTTAAAGCTGACTAACAAACATACAATCATTTCTTCCATCCAGCACATAACTTCAGACACAGTAATTTATGCTAAGCTAACACATTTGCCATACAGATGTGAGAATGATATTAATCTTGTTATGTAACTGTAAGCAGAACAGCAAACATGCATATTTCTCAAAACTATTTCTTTGAAGGAGCATTAGTTTGCTAAATTTTAAATAAAGTAAGAACATGCTGACTGTGTCCTCCTGTGTCTTCTCTTTCTCCCAGTCTCCACCAAAAGGTGCCACCATCCCTTATCGCCCAAAGCCCGCCTCCACTCCAGTTATTTTTTCTGGTGGCCAGGTAAGAGCTGAACTAGCTTTACTTTATTTGTTTGTGCCTGAAGTCAACCTGGGTCTTTTTTTTCTGCAGCATCAGCCGCTGCTCGTTACTGCAAACCTTTTTTTTCTAACTTTCTTAGTCACACTTCTATGCCACCTTTTACAAATGAGGCCATCCTCATTAAAAAATTACAGAAGTAGCTGTGTGTTTAAACAGAAAATGATTTGTGTTACCTTTTTGCCTAACAAGGGACCTCTTGCAGTCGTGCAAATACGCCTGTCTGCTGTCAGTGAAGTCAAAGGTGACATTATTAAACCGCGACAAAAGGTTGACAAGGCTCAGTTTGATGTGTTTACTACAAATTTATTTTCGTGGGAACACAGGAAAATGAGGGAGAGTGAGGGAGCTATTACTGCACAATAATGTTTGATCAAACATGACTGATATTAGTGTCAGCAAGGATACACAGTCCATGTGGATTCAACTAATTTGGTCCATTCAGCTGCATATCTGGGCTAAAAGCTGTCGGATTCATTAAAAGAATTTAAGAAACCCTGAACTCTAAACCCCTAAAACACAGAACTCCTCATAATGACTCTGATTTATGGTCTTTCTTTCTAATTATTTCCTGTAGATGTTAAATTAAACTTGCAACAAAACTGAAGCCTCCAGAAAACAAAACTTACAAGTCGGTTTTGCTTTTCTTTTAAGAGCGAACTTGTACCTTTACACCTGTGCGAAAAACACCTACATACAGCCTTTGTGGGGCATATGATGTTCTGTTTGGTTAAGACTCTGTGCAGTGTGTTTGAACCCCAATTAGAGTTCATTTAAACCTTTATTTGTCAATGTCAGACTGGACTGCATCACATTGTGCAAATGTTCCTGTTATTGTGTCCGATCCAGTCATTTGGAACAAAATCTGCCTTTTCATTGTAGTTTGCATTTATCAAAATGTAATATGCTGCTGATTTTAGGGCTTAAAATATAGTGATTACAAGTACAATTTAGGGGGTAATTTTGTGTAATATTACTGCTTTGCAAACAACATTTTATTATAGTTAAAGAAAAATCGAAAAAAGCAAATTTGTAAAGAGCTGAGACTGAACAAGATGATTTGTTTTGAGTGAGTTTTTGCCCTAAATTCTGCTATCTGTCATGTCTTTTCTCTTTCCAGGCTTACACAATTCAGGGACAATACGCCATACCACACCCAGATGTGAGTTAATCTCCTTTAAATTGAATCAAAAATAAGAACTGTATTTAATTATTTATGATTAAAAATAGCAGTAGACTTGGATCACACGGTCGTGGCAAATCTTTGAAGTTATTTTGAAGCAAGTGATAAATCGCAGCTTCAAAAAATCTCTGTCCTTGTAGTTTAAGGTTGGACTGCAGCTCAATCACCGGGAAAAATACTCTCACCAGATCCACCGGATGATAGCAAAACAGTGACTGCTGGTGATAATGATAAAGGCAAAGACGGTAATAGCAGTTGGGATGTAGACACCCTTTTAATTCTAGTGAACCATATAGTCTCCATTAATAATCTGCCTTCATCTGTCCTTGTCGTAAGAGCATCTGAGGAGCTACCTCATGTCAGATTCACTAATTCAAAGATGGGCAGTGATTGATGCCACTGGAGGTGGTGGTTGACGGTACAATCACTCAAGTACAGGCCTGACACTCTCTTCCACCCTCATTAAAACTCCTCTTAAAAGGAGAAGGAAGTTAAAAGCATCCGTCTTTCCCCCTGTTCCTGATGGGGATGATACACAGCGGGGGGACGGACATCCTGTGACCATGTTCTGGGGGTGGGGGTGGTGGGGGCAGCGGCTGTTCTGACAAGCATGTTAAACCAAAGGTTCTCTGGTTCTGAGTCATAAAAGCACCAACTTAGAAGGACTTATGGTAATTGAGCGTGCAAATGGGAATGAAATTATTATCCTAGATTTTGCCAATGTGCGCTTAAGTGGGGTTGTTGGTGCCTCCATTTTTTTTTTTAAATTGCAACAAAAAAAAAGAAGCACATTTGAGCGTTTGAGAATCACAAGAAAATGGCAAAGAAATGGGGAAAAAAAGGAAGTGGTTTTCAAATTACCCAGCGAATTGCAGCCTCGCGACAGACAATCTTCCTCTCTCGATATCTCTTTTTTCTCCTACCTTTTTTGTCCTCCACCACCTCCCCTCCTCCCTCCCCCTCCGTGTCATGGCCTCCTTCTCCTTCACCGTTTCTTCACTCTGGTTTTTGTTGACTTCTTCTTCTTCTTCTTCTTCTTTTCTCGGTGTGACCTGTGTAACAGTAACCTCTTAGTTCTACTTTCCCTCCTAACCCTTCAGCAGTTGACCAAGCTCCACCAGTTGGCTATGCAGCAAACCCCCTTTACCCCTCTTGGACAGACCACCCCTGCTTTCCCTGGTACGTACCCACGAGGCCCTTTGAATAATTCCCTCTCTTTGCATCCAGAGAAACATTTTTCTCTTTCCCTACCTTCCACCTTATCTCTGTTCTGGCACAGCATGCCTTGGCCCCTGTGGTTTCTCTCCTTCTTTGATTTTTTTTTCATGTATATATATATTTTTTCTCTCGGCTCTGTCTGTTATTATGTCGGTGAAAAAGCGACAAAATGACACTGGACTTTACTTAAAAATTATGTATTCAAAAATCGCATTATCACTTGGCAGCAGGATACACACTCCCTCTAACACATTCATAGGTTGTTTTACTTTCCATTAAATATGAAAAGCTCCAGTGAAATACTTTGGCCCACTTTTAGCTAAAATAACCACCTGAATCTCCCTCCACATCTGAATTAAACCCTTTCACATGGACCTCAATTTACTGCAAAAGTCTGACATGGGTTCCTGCAAACCTGTGCCTCCATTTATGCGCTTTAGCTTACTTTTGTCACATCATACCAAATCAAATACACATTATATAATATGGAGACACACTGTAAAGTACATTAAAAAAGGTTCACAGAGACATAAGCTTACTTGTTTGATACGATGTCGGGAAAGCCATTGAGTCACTTTCTCAACAAGTGTTAACTGAGAAGGTGAGTTCAGGAGAGCAGCTATCCTGATTAGCTGTGAAATCTGCTGAAGAGCATCAACATTAATATAGATGGACAAGATGTCAGCTCCTGAAAAAGTAAAGCCAAAACATCTCCTACTGGTGATGAACAAAGACAGCCAATTTAAAATATCAAATTGAGGTCAAATAAATTTTCTCCGGAGAGGGTTTCTACGGAGCCCCTAAAGGGACACGGATTTTTAAAAATTTTTTATGTACGTGCTTACGTAAAACTTCTATGCAAGCACGAAGAACAACTTTACGTACTCGCATAGAAGTTTTACGTGCTGGCGTAATACTTTTAGGTGAGTGCTTAAAAGTTCTACGCAAGCACGTAGAACGCATTAAAAAAATAAAAAATAAATCCGTGTCCCTTTAGGGGCTGCGTATGTTTCTGTCATTTCAGGTCATTTTTTTAATCCTACCAGTTTCTGTTCAAGTGTTCATTTTTCTGTCAAGTTTGGTCTTAATTGGTTATTTATTTCTAAATTAAGGGGATGTAACATTAGCTGAATCAAACCTGTGGCTGGCAAATTATGTCATTGGCGCAATATAACTGAAGTATATTTTGGCTTACATTTTGCACATTAGCATCATCCATCTTTATTTATGTTGACGCTACGTAGAAACACCTGAGTAGATCAATTCCGCCTGCATCATATATGGAGCAACAAGGAGTTTTGCTCTGTTTTCTTGCTTGTCAGCAGATGTTGTTCCCTTTGGATGGAGTCACTTAGGCTCTTTGTGCTAAGCTACGCTACCTGTCTTCTGGCTATGGCTTCATATTTATGGTGTAGTCATAAGATGAAGATGTTTCTTGGTGGAAAAGCAAATACGCATGTTTTCCAAAATGTCAGAATATCATTTTGATAGGTTTCAAGCTCTGAAGTCAAATTTCCTTTTTTTTTTTTTTTACCTCATTGCTCTACAATTCAGGTTTGGATGCCAGTCCACCAGCCAGCACCCACGAACTCACCATTCCTAATGATGTGAGTGATGCTCTCCGGAGACAGTTTCCAATTTCTTTGCCTCTCTAGGAATGTGTCTTTCAATTAAAATATATACAAATTCAGAATGATCTTATAGAGAGGATATATTATAGTGTTGCACCTAAAATTATGCACACTTTTGTCATGGATCACACTAATCTTATTAACTGAAAAATGTAAGAGGGCGGAGATAGAAGCTTTAATTGTAAATTAACTGATAAGAAACATTTGCAGGTAGAAAAGCACACTTGGATAATCATGTTCTCACAAACCTATTAATGCTGTGAGGAGATGTGATTGACAACATTCCCAATGAAGCTGCTGCAAACTTCAGTTCTTACTTTTGGCACAGCAGAGCACCAATTAGATGATCTATTGACCATGCTATCATTCATCAAGCCTAATTTTCTGTATGATGGGATTTAAATTAGACCCAGACCATTTCATAAGCCATTAAACTTCCTTTTTAACGTCAAACTGCATCACTGTAGATACAAATCTATAAGAAAACACAGAGGGTTCCTTGCTTCAGGTTCAAAGACTTCTGCTTTTTTTCCAGCTAATAGGCTGCATTATTGGACGCCAGGGAACCAAAATAAATGAGATTCGACAGATGTCTGGGGCGCAGATCAAAATTGCCAACGCCATGGAGGGCTCGTCAGAGCGCCAGATCACCATCACAGGGACCCCTGCTAACATCAGCCTAGCCCAGTATCTCATCAATGCCAGGTAACCCCTTAACTCTAACAGCTGGGCTCCAGCACAAACTAGAGGATGAAAGAAACACCTGAATGATCACGCTCATAGTCAAGATCCAAGAAAAAACTGCCATCTCTGGGCGTTGCTGTGTGGAAAAATTCTTGCTTGTTTATTTTTTTTTTTGACATTTACAACACTGATACTTTTGACAAGCTGCCAGGAGAAACACGATACCTGCACGGTTTTGACAGGAGTCAGAAAGTGAAAGCTAATAGATAATGTTACTGTTCATGCTGTTCTCTCAGTTGTTCCTTTTCCGCTTTTGTTCCTAACATCCATCCAAGGGTAGACATTAAAATCTATTAAGTTTCAGCCGGCACACTCTCTGCAAGTAAGTGGCTCATTTGAGCAACGCCAATTACTGAGACAAGTGGCCTGAGCTGCGTCTCCGAACAGATCCTGCAGATTTATAAATTGGATGATCAATAAATGAACAAAGATTGTTCAATGCCTACTTCAGGTTGGAAACTTAATGGCTTTTCATAATAGATTTCATAATAATTCATAAAAATTTTCACAATAGAGTCAGAAACAAAGGCGCTGTACGATATGACCAAGATGAATTACAAGATAATTAGGATAATTGCACCTTTAATTGCATTAAACACGTATATATGGTTTCACTGTATAAATACTGCAGTGCAAAGCAGCTTCGATGCAGTTAGTGGTGATCTGTGCTGACAGTTACATAATATTAAAGTAGATTAAAAGCAACTTAACACCAAGACCAAATCTGTGGAGCTGAGACTTAATGAACAGAGACTTCATAGTGAGAAACTGAAACATTACAGTGAAAAATGGAGACACATGTTTTTATTTGACTTTTCTTGCCACGCTCCACTACCCCCGTGTCTGCTTCCTCTCTCCACTGAAACCCCCAATTCATTATCAACAGAGAAAATAAATGTATTATCCACAACTCTGAGAAAGCTGAACCTCACTGATGTCCACAGGCTACCTACAATTCAAAGTCAAATGTTATCAGCGTCAGCGCAGGAGAACCCACATATATTCAACAAACAGGCCTTTATGTCTTCGACTTCTTAAGGGGATTTCAGACGGCGGCTCGCTGAGAAACTAATGGTTATTGCTTTCCTATAACTCTAATGGCAGGTTCAGGGACGTGGCTGCCATGTGGAATGACCCCTCATCCATGACTACATCCTGAAGTCACATCAAATCTGCTCATGTTTGCAGAAGCTAACATCAAAAAACCATCACCTCACAATTAACCTCTATGTGTTAACCTCATGGACTTTCCCCCTAGACTCCCCTGGTTTTGCTCAACACTGCAGCATTAGCCTGTGGAGCACTTTAGTCAGACAAACAATGCAGGATTTTGTTTAAAGTGGATGTAGCCAGTGTATCTCTTCAAGTTTGACATTTCAAAAAAAAAAATACAGTTATTCCTTTATTTTTTGTTGTTGTTGTTGCTTAGAGTTTGATCAGAAGGCCGCTCTCATCTCTGCCAGTTAAATATGAAGCGAGATTCTGGAGATGGTTAGCTTGTAGCTTAGCAAAGCCTGGAAACAAAAGGAGACGAGAGGTAACAGAATCTGCACGCAGGCACCTCCAAAGCTAAAAAATTGAAGAGTAACTTCACACAGAAGTTTCTGCAAGATCCTTCTCTCTCAGCATATTGAAAAGATGCAGCAGAGCACTGCAAAGATCAACCACTGCAACGGGCGTGGCCTC
>JAPZDZ010000005.1:19489728-19500434 GCA_029783805.1 Acanthurus tennentii
TACTCCAAATTTCTTCAGAAATTGCAACAAAGGATGTCGATTATCTGAGCAACCAGGTCATGATTCCTGGAGAGAGAAGCTGCTTTTGAGTTTTTCAAATGCATTTTTTTGCCATCTTTATTTGAGAAAGGTAAACATCTCTATGACTGATATCTCTGAAACTTTGCAATTCTTACAAAACAATTTATATGGATAAACAGCAATTAGAAGAAAGAATGCAATCTGGATTTTGCAGATGAATTATCCTGTTGTTAGCTTTGTTCTGAAAGATCGTAACCAGTTCGACTTTTCCCTTTTTTCCCCCATGAGTTCCTTATTTAAAATAGTTCATAATAATATAATGTAAACATCCTGTTAAACATTCATCAAGATAAAATAACAAGCTCTATAATAACAAAGCATTTCACCATGTTGGATGCATGCACAGTGTATGTTGGATAAATAAAAGCTCTGTAGCTCCCACAGTTTTAGTTTCATCTTAAAGAGTCCCTGCTGTTCTCTGGATGAAGATATCGCATGGTCTGACATTCAGCAGCAGTGTGTGTGTTTGCATGTGTGTGTATGCTGAGACTGAGCCACAGGGGACGCCTTTGTCCACAGGCACGCTGCAAATTAACATTGTCGCTCTTCAGGGGCGACAAGAGGTCACCTTGTATACAGCTCGACCATCATTCTGCACCAAATCTTTCATGGCTGTTTAATACGTCCAGTTTCTGAGCAGCTGTTGATTTGGCTCTCAAGGTCCCTGATTGCATTTTGTGGCGCATTCACAGAACCCAAACAAGGACGGATCATCTCTCCGCTGCAACAATCGACAATCTTGCCGAGAAAAAGAGGAAGCTTGAAATTAAATGTGGGAAGCTTATTGTGAATTTACAGCATTTAGAAATTTCATCCGGAGTCTTTTGTCATTTTTCTCTCACTGACAGAAACGTTTGCTCGCAACTTAACGCTGAAGCTCATCATCTTGACCCATGTTAGAGAGTTTAAACACGATGACTAATTTTTGTTGACATTTGAGGGCCTCTTATGACCCATTTATAATTAAAAATGTGCTGGAATCAATAGCTTTGCTTAAAGACCTTCAGTAGGTAAAGCTAGTGTGTGCAGCGTCATTAGAACATTATGTCAATACTGTAACAGGTCAGGGAGAAGAGAGTTCAGCCTGTCATCATGCCGATATCTGTTATTGTTTTCTGTTCTTATTCAAACTGAAAAAACAACATCCTGGTGTCATAAACCCGTCGTGCTGCTTTATGAGTGTGAGAGCAGTCAGGGGTTCATATTCAAAAGATTTCAGGGTGAAAATGTAAATTAAATTCTCTCATTAATGGAGAATTTCTCTCATTTTTTTTTTTTCCCTCTGCCATTTCCCTTCTGTCCCTTTTAGAAAAGATGCAGCTTTCCTGAGTAGTCTTAGAACAAATTGCAAAGCATGCTGGGTAGGAAATGAATCCACCCTTGGGTTTAGATTAGTTTTCACCCAAAAAAAAAAAAAAAAAAAAAAAAGTTGGGTTTATTAAAGCTGTGCGTTCGGGTAATTTACCACATGAATAATTCATGGACTAACATGGAGCTTTGGGATAACAGAAGTGTGTGAGTGACGCCGAGTCTTTAACATGGACGACTAATTAATCTGCGCAGAACATCAACATCCACATTAAAGGTTCGTTAAAGACTGAATCAGATGACCTGTGCTGCAACTTTTCAATTAAAATGATATATTTTTCTATAGACATTAGTATAAATGACAAACAAACAAATAATGTATAATTAAAGGCTGAGCAGCTCTGCTCCTTCGTGTGTTTTCCCGTGTTTTGTTTCCTTACAGACCTACAAACAAACCAGCATGGTTGAAAAAATGTAAAAATTCATAGCAGACCAGTCTTGTGTGATAGCACCACCACATGAGGTCCATCAGTCTGATTTCTTCAAAAACTATCAGACTAATTAAACATATGTCCTCACACTTTTTTTCTTTTTCTTTTTGCTAAACTGCATCTTCAGACTTCCATGAATGTTCCAGCCAAATCATGAGGAACTGAGCCCACAGCGCATCGACATGTTTTGCTGTAAACACATTCTGCACGTTCTCACCAAACAAATCCCCAGTGTTTCATCGCGAGAGACAACAACATATTGATGTCATGGAAGATAAACTTCAAAATGTATCTCTCAAAAAACTGAATTTTTGACAGATTTTTTCTAGTTTCTATCCTCATGTAAACAAATTGCATCAGTCAGTTGCATCAGTTTCCAACCTGCGGAGACACCAATCACACACTTCTTCACTTGCCTATGTGGACAAGTGCCCAGAATTTTCAGCTGATCGCTTGACAAGGTTTGAAATCTGTCTGTACGTCGGACTCCGGTCACCCCTCGACTCACAGTTTGAAGCCTTCAGAGTTTCCTCACCAACACAAAGCTGCTCTTTTTCGTCATAAGTCATGAGTTTGAGTCCTGATTGATGCAGAGCGTCTTTTATCCTCTCTGGCATTGTGCTTTGTGAATAAGTGACATGTTGTTTCAAGGTTTGATGATCATTTTGATCTGGATCCAATACTTTTTCTCCCTCCTGTTTTGTGTTTCATTTTCCTCCTCTACCTCCTCCTTCTTCTTCTTCTTCAAAACGCCCAGCCCTGACTCACTGCTGCACAGCTGCCATCATTATTTAATGTCATTCAAAGTCAAATACGTGTTTTTTGTTTGTATATTTGTTTTGTTTGTAGATTGATAAAACATTTCATGTATCCAGCTGCTTCTTGTTCAGAGGAAGCTCACAGGTGGTTTCAGTGCGGCAGTTTATCAGACACACATGACTCGTAGACATGAAGCTGCTTCTCAGTGTTCAGAGACAGTGAAGTAACCTTGACATGCATGTGGGCGTCATTTTTGATTGGCAACACTTTCAGCCCACATAAACGATGCTCTAATTTTGAGGTCTGACTTGGCATCTCGGTGCCTGCGTCAGTCTAAGCTTCTGTTACTCAGCCTTGTTTCATTTCCAGTCTATCTTTAGGGGAAACTGTCTGGCAACACCATTTGTTTCCTTTGTGCGACAAAAACAGAAGAATCTGTTCAAATTCTAAATCACACTTTTTTTTGAGAGGCAGGTCTATTCTTAATATTTGTATTATTATTTTGAGGTTTTTATCCTGCTTCCTCCCTGTGGTCTTCAGTATGTCCTCAAATTCTCAATTAATTTTGTCTAATACATATATTTTTTCACCAAATGGTGTAAATAACACAGTAGAAACCCCTTTTACTTTTGTGTTTGACCCACAAAACCTTCCTGTCAGATGCTTTTCTAACAACCGCTAAATATTATGGACTGTTTGCTGTTTTTAATGTGTTTTTAACAATTTGAAGTGGCTCTTTTTACTTTGTCATGAGAGGCTGTTTTTATAAGCATCCAATGAGTTTATAAAGGAGTTAACTGAAAGCCCAGTGCATCACAACGTTAATGCTAAAGTTGCACTTTGTGCTGATCAAGTTTCTACATGCTGAGAGTGAAAAAAGGTTGGACCTGATGTGAGTTTCTGCATGATGATGTTGCTTACAAATAAACTTTATAATTTAGGAAAGTAATGGGGATCTGTGCTGTGATCTACATCGCTGTTTTTTGCCGAGTAGTTTTCCTTTAAAAGCAAAGAAAAGAATGCAGATGTTGTCGCCCTTTAATTGCCAAGCCAAAGTTTTGTTTTGTCTTCACAACATCCTCAGATTAAAATTTGACTTAAAACGTATTAAGAGGAGCTTCTAAAGTTTGCTGGCTTCTTTCTGCAGCCATCTGCTGTGACGCCTGCAAAGGAGAAAAAACTAGTTTCTACATGAATTCAATGACTGAGAAAAGTATAAATAAAAAGATGCTGTATCAAACTGAAAAAAGGGATTTTGTTTTGGAACAAAGAGAAAAGCTTTATCATCTGGGCTGCATTTATTAAGAGCTTTCAGGAGCAATTTTGGGGTTCAGTTTCTTGCCCAAAGACACTTGGACAATCAGACTGGACAGGCCTGGGATTGAACCACAGACGACCCGCTCTACTTCCCGAGCGGCCTCCTCGTCGCAGATAAATTCATTGTTAGATTCGGGCCTTCATTGATAATTCTAAAGAGAATATGGCACCGGCCCTGTCCTCTCAATTTGCCTTTTTTCAGCCATGAAATTATTGTCCTGATGGAGTTTGCCACGAGGAAGAAGCCCACAAAGGTGTGGAAAATGATTCCCGAGCTACACAGTCCATTAGCGGCGCTGTGCTGAAAAGACTGCTCGGACAAAAATGTTTGGCTTTCCAACAAACCAAGTTATCATAATTGATTAAGTTGACTGTAAAAACCTTGCATAACAGACAGACACAGAAAATGAGCCACATATTCCCGTTTATCTGAATGAAATGAAGGCCAACTAAGTGAAGGCACCACTTTAGAGAAGTAAGAGCATTTTTCTCACTAAAAGAAGTCCTTTTTTTTGTTGTAAGCACATAAAAAAACCACAGCATTGTGTTTTTATGTACTTTTTTTCTTTCATTTCATCTCAACAAAAGCACAGTACATTAATATCTCAATGCTGTCTCCTTCTATGAAGTGTAAATAAGTGTCTCTGACAGTTTATCCTTCATTAGACCTTCAGCGTAATTTGAAGCCCATTTACTATCATTCATTCAGACTCTCCTATGATTGGCCACACTCTTCCAGGAATCTCAGGCATCTGCTACACGCTAATGTATCTGATACACAGAGGTGACCCAGCGCAGTGATCACATGACACCATTTTCTTTACATACGGTACATGTATGCACAACATGCTGCACGCTCGGCTGGGTAATGAATATATGTACACAGGCACACAACATCGTTCACGGCGTATGACAATATAAGCTGGTGGTGCAGCGTCGTCGGATTATAAATCATGTTTTGCCATTTTACTCCGCGCCATGCATCAGTACAACCTGTGTTTTATCACAAGTCATCCTGTCACACACAAACAGCTGTAGATGCATTACAGCAGCTAATCAGACAGTCACAGCCCACCTCCCTGCATGCGGATGCTATTAGCCGCTAATGCTCTGCTCCCTCGGATACTGGCTACAGTAAGCATGTAATTGTGATGAATTGTTACAAACCAGAGGCTCCACTCATCAGTATCTTGACCCCCTTGGAAAGAGATGAATTTACTTTGTCAAATGAAATTCAAAGTGATACACTCGGATAAGTAAGTAGGCGACAGGAGGTTGAATTGTCTGGAGGCAGCGGACACGGGTAATTTGTCACTTCTAAGGCATTTGGAGATCCATTAATGGGCAGGTGAACAGGGAGATGAGTGAAAAGGCCTCCTTTCATATCTTATGGACATATAGTGCGAGCAGGAACATGTAAAGCCATTTTCTATTCCATCTTTTTATTGGACTCATTAGCCTGGTCAATAACTCTGGCTGAGATGTTCATGGCGCCTCAATATTTCAAACCCTCCGCTTGTTAAACATTTTTGACATCAATGAATTTCAGATGGGTAGTTTTGTATTTCAGTTTCATAACAGTTCACTTCCCTCTTTTATATGCTCTTCTTAAAGAGGTCTCAGATTATTTCACCAAAGCTGCTGAGGTTTGATAAAGTCGGTTCACAGAACAATTTTCAGGTAAGAACAGACGCTCAGTCATGTGGGAAGCCTTTCTGTTCAGTCTGATTTAAAAACAAAAAGATCTTTAGCAATTAAACTAAATTAAATTGAACTATTATTATTATGAAGTAAAGCTAGTTAAGAAATTACCAAACTCGTCCAGCATCGTGTGGATCTTCTTCTCCCACAACAAACTGTCCAACAAAAACAATCTATGTGTCTTACAGGAAGGATTTAGAGTCATCACTGCCCTCTAGTGGTGGTAGTATCAATAACCCCTGTCACTGCAGTAATGATGAGTACGATAATCATTAGATCTGAAAGTTGTCTTGTCCCAACAAGCTTGTAACTAATTTTTTTCTAAAACAGTACCTTGTAAAGTAATTACTTTTGAAATAATTAGTGGTTGTACTTGATTACAAATTTTAATAACTTGCACAACCTTAAGTGTGTATTGTGTATGAATGCAGCAAAACTACGTTTTTTACTGTAATTCATTTTTAATTCCTTCTTTCTTGCTTGTTCTCTTATGTCTTGAATTTTTCGTTTGTAAATTGTACCCTTTTACTTCGTATACAGCTGTCTTGATATTAATTGTATCATATTTTATGTTTAGTTCTTTTTTTTATTTCATTACACTCAGAAACAAAGAAGTAAAGAAATGAATTTGGTGACGTTTTATCTTCAAGATGAACCATAACCATAGCTATATCCACAACCACTACTTGACTAACCATTACATAAACCTTAAGAACAACCCCAAAAAAATCAGCTGTTTTAATCGTTATAGTGTTCTCAGTTAATTAGTCTCATAGTTATACACACACACACACACCAAACCACACACGAGTCCTTTATCTTCAGCATCAGGACCATCGGGTCGTACATCAGCAGCACATCTCGCCCTGCTCTTGGCTGAGCTGGATGAATGTGTTTTGTGTTTAGGGGGCTTTTATTAGTCGTCTCGGGGGCAATTACAAGCGGAGACTAGTCGAATTTGTCCCAAACTGTGCATAATATAAATGGATGGTGATCATTAGAAACACTTCACCAGGGTGTTAATCATGAGACTAATGTGGAATAATACCATCTTACTCAGTATCCAAAAAATAAAAGAAGTTAGAGGAAAACTCTTTTTTTTTTGCAGGAAAAAAAAAAAATCCTGACATAGAGGAAATTCTACTGTGGCTGCATTAATCAGGATAAATTGACACGGAGGTAAACCTTAGTGCTGTTGTTCATCTAGATGAATTGCCACCTACTCGCAGCCCTTCTTTCTCTGCCTGTTCCTTTATAGTGATTGAGGAAGGTTAGCTGGAGTCGCTGACATGGAAAACCTGCTGCATCTCTCTGGCAGCGAACGCTTGGTATTTCTGCTGCTGACAAAACAGCTGTGCTCCAAATTCCTGACCTTGGCTTTCTTTTATCTGTCTGCCACATTCTCCCCTGTCTTCCATCTTAGCGAAATGTGTGTTTTGGCCGAATGAAACCACCGGTGAGCCCTTTTGTGACCCTTTATTAAGTCAGACAAAGGGGTGAAATTTGTGTCCGCGGACGCTTGTGTGAGAACCATTGAGCTCAGCAGATATATTTTAAGATAAAAATAAAAATAAAAAAAATCCCTCCTCCTGGCTGCTTTTGTTGTCTCTGAGTAATCCTTTTGTATTCATCTTAAATATCTTTGGGCTAATTCGTCCTAATATGACAAAATTAGAGCTGCTGGAGTCCCCCTTTGTTGGGACTAAGTGAATGATGGATGATGATTAGTGGTCGTGTGGGGTTTATAAAAGAAGGAATCAGACGAAAGCAACTCTGTGTGCCAGGCAGAGCCGGTAAACTTCGGATGTGAGTGATTTTCACCACGCTGGCACTCTGAATGGCTCTTTCTGCCTGGAGCTACGATGCCCTCGAGCATGAAGACTCCCAGTTCAGCTCTCCACCAGCCTGTGGGTGTTGTTAGCGGTCTGGGCAGCACCTCAAGTGTTTTTTTTTTAATTTTATTTTTTAAATACTTAACTTTTCTTATTTATTTTGGAGGTTTTAGCCTCTTAAACTCCTCGAATGATTCATCACCGGGAAAAATAATAAATGAGTGTTTGAAGTCTTAAAGTCACTCCGGTGCCAGGCCACCTGTGCAGGGACTATGTGTGTGTGTGTGTGTGTGTGTGTGTGTGTGTGTGTTCTGGCTATAAACTGTCAGGAAAGCATCACTGGGAAACTTCATTATCCAAACAGGGAGATTCAATTTGCACACCGCATGACAAACAGGGTTTAGCTCTGCTGTGTAAAGCAGATAGGTAAATATGTAAAAGAAAAACCCTCCAATCCAGTCGATGATTAGTTGATTTTCAGCGGAGGGGGGAAGTTCAACATCTAACCCAGTTAAAAACTGAACTTAACCCCGTAATAAAAACATTATCTGTCATGTTGTCTCTCCTAAAATGTCTTGGTCTGAATCTTTTTTTGAGCTGCTGAATGACGCCAGGAATATTACATCACTACTACTGACGACAGCGTGTCACTCTGTTCCTTTTGCTCTGTCACAACCACATGTTGCTGCTCGTCACTTTGATAATAAATGTGACACCACTCCATAGGGTCTATAGGCCACTATATGGTATAGAATTGAGCATTTGCAGCGTATAATCTAAAGAATATTGCAGATCTGTGATGAAACGGATAGGGGACTTGGAGAAAAAGGCTTAAATCCAAAGCCGTCTGCTCCTTGAGCACCACAGACAGCATCATGGATTTATCAATACACAGCACAGTTAGACTACTGATATTTAAGAGCCGTGGTCAGGGACATGGATTCAAACTTGCACAAACCTCCGTCGGATAAAGGGTCTTTCACTCAGGCAGAATGGACCAATATATTCAGCTAAACAGCTCCTCTGTCCCTGCACTCTCTCTGCTACTCAGGGATAGAAAAAAGGAGTGGGGGGGGGCTGGCAGGTTATAACAAAAGGGGAACGACTCTTCCCTTCATGACAACAAAATGCAAAGAATGGGAAGGAGATAGCATCTTCCATCAACCTCGTTTTCTACAGCTCACTGACTTTATACGACCGTGGTCTGACTCCTCTTTGTTATTGGCTGGTTGGTCGATTTAGACGTCCTGCACCTCTTCTGAAAACTTAGAAATATTAAAAAAAAAAAAAAAAAATGCACAAGCGATCTTATCGGAGGGACAGATGCTATCATCAGAGCTTATATCTCAATCCCGATCCATGTTTTTCCAGTTATCTGCCCCTGCAGGTTTGTTTACACTGAGACATCATTTGCACAGAAGTGCTTCTTTTAGTGGACGTCCACGATAAGAGCTGTCACGCCCTGATATCAGATTGATGTGTTCAGGCCTACCGTCAGTGTTTTATGGCGCCATTGAAAAGCTGCGTTTTCTTCTTCACCCGTCTGTCCGGCTAATAGAATTTTCCCAGGGGGACACAGTAAGTCATGGAGCTGTTTAAACTGTTCAAACCTGAACCGGAAGCTTGCGTGCTTATTTAAAAACAGAAAAAAACAAAGTGAAAGACTGATTTTAAAAGACGCAACACTCACTGATGATGTGACCTTGGAGTCATGATCACTTCTTCACATCAAAAAGAAGTTGGTCACATGCATTAATTCCCTGAGAGCCTATTAACATCCTCAAGGTGCAGGAAACCATTAATGTCAAGTGTCCAAGACTATTAAGGACATAATGTAGGTCTGTCACACAGGCAGACGCTATATTGGGATTACATGTTTTATTTCCCAATTAACCCTCCACTAAAGGTCCAGAGTGGAGCATTTACAGGAATCTATTGGCAGAAATTGAGAATAAATAGGATGTATATTTGTAATTTTGTTTTTTATTATTCTATAATCACATCAGAATAAGAATCATGTTTTCATTATGACAGAATGACCCCTTTATATCCACACTGGGAGCATTGCAGTGTCATTTCCTACATCAGGTTCAGACTGTCAGCAGTTAATGCAGCACAATACATCATGACAACTGACACAAACACACATCGGAGACTGTGGCAGGATGGACAGTGTCAAAAAAAAAAACTTTACACTCCTCTGCAGTTTAAATAACACCTGGAACAAAGGGACCAGCTGACCTACATCTGAACCACATGGGGGAGTGAAAATGGAATTGAAGAGGCTGGTTAGACTCACTTTTCAAAGTTCATTTCTGAAGATGGGTTTTTTCCACTCTTGTCAAGGTTATTTGGAAGAATTACATAACACTATGGGTTTTCTTTTTTTTTTTTTATAGCCCGCTCTTATATGTGTCCACATCAGCAACAGTGAGATTTTCAGTGCAGTGTTGCTTCAACACTGTTAAAAACCCAACAACTCTGAATGCTCCATTCATAAGCTGGTGTTCAGGTTGTATGTGTAGAATAAACCGGTGCAGTTTGAAAAAAAAAGGTTGATTACCATCAGAAAAACAGTGCAGAGCTCAAAAAGCTGACATCTTGATCCACTGCTGCAGCACAAATCCCTCACATGCCCTCTAATGGAGTGATTAGAATAATCAATACATGAGTTTAAACATTGATAAGGTCTTAAGGTGGCGGCGTTAGGTGAGAATTGATTCCAGAATCACTCTTTAATTATGACTTTTCACTCAATTTTTTAACAGTCAACCTCATTAAAGCAATAAAGAACATTAAATAAAAACATTTAGGAGCCAAAAATCATTTAGGTTTGTGATGAAATCTTTGCTTTCACGTTAGATATACGTTTCTTTTTTTTTAGATGTAGTTTTTCTTTGATTGGGTGATTGTCTTAGTGGAGAGAGAGTGGCGCGAGGCAGCCAGAGAAGAGGACAAGGGACAGACACACGGACAGACAGTCAGACAGACATTCAGACAGACAGTCAGACAGACAAGCAGACAGACAGGCAGTCAGACAGACAGGCGTGGGAGCTGGAGGACGAGGAGAGCTGCCAGCAGAACAGCAGTCCAATCCAGGCGCAGCCGGGACTCCTTCTGGCGCCATGCGCGCGCGGTTCGGACGGAGATGCGCGTGATGAGTCGGACCGGTGCGGCTCCTCGAGACCTTTCCGGAACACCACAGTCATCATCATCA
>JAPZDZ010000005.1:19869667-19886868 GCA_029783805.1 Acanthurus tennentii
ACACACACACACACACATACACACCACAACAACCTTTACGGCTGCCTTGATCTGCTCACTATACAGGAACTGCTGGGCCCTCCACCCTGTCATGCACTGCTTCAGTCACCCACATCTGGAGTTGGTCAAAGTCCTGAGGTCCCCAGGGAGAGATTTTTCTTTTTTTTTTTTGGTGGCCCCCAAAAAGAAAAGTCCCATTCTGTCACTTCCTGGAGTCCATGAGGGAATAATGACCACACACCCCTCCACAAAGATGCTTAGATCCTTCCATATTGTATCCTTATGAGTGTCTGTGCACATTGCAGAAGCTGAAAAACAAACGTTTCATCCAGAGCTGATGCCACTGCGATGATTTGTGTGATGAGTCTTTGTGCTTTTTAATGTTTTTAAAAGAGCTTCGAGATGCTTGACATTACATTTATAATTACAGTGCCACTTCTTAGCTCTTGATACATTTTCCAGACCTTCTATATATTCTGTGACTCTTATATCCTGTCTGTATATGCACTTACATTTAGCTGCATGTGTGCATGTGTGTGCGTGGGTGTGTGTGTGTGTGTGTGTGTGTGAGTGAATGGGCGGTCCTCAGGGGAGCCCATTCTGCCTTCAAGTCGAAATAAATGTAGGATTTCCATAACACCAAGCTCCCTCCAGGCTACAAATCCCTTCTCCCCAGTCATTTGAATGGAGAGCTGGTCCCACTCGGATGTTATCCCCCCCTACACACACCCCCCCCCAACCTTGAAGTTCAAACTCGTGTTAAATGACTTCCTTGTTCCTGTACAATCTTTTTCGACTACGGTGTTGAAAACCAGGTGACTTGCCCTGAGGCGAGGCTTTATAAAGTCACATCCTGCATGCTGCATGAGATCCCTGTGGGCTCGCCTGGGTGTCTCAGACTTATGTCTAAGAGGTTTATCAGCTCGTGCCTCGGAGATTAGTCAGTGCTTACTATCAGGATGATTCCACTTCAAACTGTACTTTTCAAGCCAATTTAGTGGCGACTTACTCCTCTTAAAAAAGCAACACCTCACCAGAATGCTTAAATGAATACATAACTTTATTTAAATAAATGCTTTGTCATAACAAAAAAAAAGACAAAGGTTAAAAGAGTACATAAATTACAAGTTGAATAAATATTACACAGTGATATTCACTTTAATAATTTGAGATTTTTTGTCTTTTTTTTTTCTTATTTGTCTTATGTAGTTCCAAATACTGACCTTTTTATTTTTTATTATTTCCCACTTTCCTCCTGCCACCGATGGGTCTATTTCACAAGCCAGTGAACACCAAATTATGAAAACCAATTTTTTTTTGTTGTCTCATTACATCCAGAAAGTGTTATGTACTCAGAAAAAAAGCTGTACTGTCGTTACTGTGCTACTGAAATATGAAATGTGAATATGAGTTTTAAACCAAGTAGGAGATGTGAAACCTGAGGAAGTCCCTCCTCCCAAACAGGTGTGAGACTTCGTCAAAGCCTGAACCTTGATCGCACTCTCGATGGATCCAAAAAAAGTCAGACTTTTCGTTGCATAAAATCAAAGTGAACCCTTGAATCTCCTGGTTTCCAGTTTTTGCATTCCCCAGGTTTCCATGACTCCTGGTAACTGTCTTGCTAACTGTATCTAATGTCATGCAGTCGGTGACCCCGTATCGGGGGGAGTGGCTAGGCCCCGTTTATGACCACTGCCCATGGCGCTCGCTCTTCCTCTGTTTTCCTTTCTCCTCCGTCTCTTCCACCCGCCATCTCATCTCTCATCTCTGTGCAATTGGCCATGAGAACATCTCTAGCTGTGTGTTATTTTCAATCTATTTTTTTCTTTTTTTATCCCTAAAAAAAAAAAAAGATGTTGCTGTATTGGAGGTCCCAGGCATGGGCCGCACAGCCCCTGTCGACATATATTACCTTTCTTTAAAAAAAAAAAGGTAAGCACATGATAACACAACATTTAGCTTTTGTGGCCTTTTTTTTCTTTTTTTGTTGCTGCTGTTTGTTGTTGTTCAACTAACTTCATGATACCACATCTTAGGACGTCGTTGTGTGTCAATATCAAGAGTGAGTAACTGAAAAATAAGTGCAAGCTGCTTTTTTTTTTTCGAAAGTGGTAGTGGGGGTTTTGGTGTTGGAAGTGGGGGGGGCGAGAAGCCTTGATAATATATTCACAACTAGTAGCCATTAAGGATGCACAAAGCATTTCTCTTTCTGTTGCAGCGAAGGGAAAACGGTTGATTTGCATCCAAAAAAACATCCATTGGCTTCCTCTCTCTCTCTCTGGCAAACATATACATTGGCATTCACATGAGAAAGCAAGAATCTTAGCTTATTGGTTGTCAAAGACTGAGGAGGAGGAGGCGCAGCTGACTGCAGCCACACATCAGCTCCTCACACATCATTCTTTGTCCAGAATTGCCCCGAGGTACAGCCGGAGGTTTGTGAAATGGCTTTCTGACACCATTTACAGGACCTGCCATTCATTGTTCTGACCTCTTGTTCGTTGTGTCAAGTATCAGCTCCAGCTGGAGGGGAGAGTGGTGGGGGGGGAACTGCCCCGTATGATATCCATGTCACTTTCACGTCACTATTTTTTTAATGTATTTGCATGTAAGAAGGCACTGTGACTTGCACACTGAGAAAGAACTAAAAACGACCCTGTTAAAAACCTGTAACCTTTTGTTTCGATCACGCTCCACCCGGATGCAGGTCTTTGACCCTCGTATGGAGGCGTGAAGGGTTTCAGAGGGTTAGCTTCTTTGACTGTCCCGTCGTCAGAAATGACTCTCCGTCATTCTCCGGACAGGCTACAAAAGGACCTATTCAAATTCTTTACATGCTAATATCTTTTTTTTCCCCCCAAGCACAATTACATTGTTGTCATACTATGTTTCTACAGGAAAAAAAACAACAACATTCAATAACTATATTTAAAGTAATGTAATACACCATGGTTACACTGTAGTAGCAGTACTGAGGGGGAAACCACTTGATAAAAGGAAACATGGCTCAAAAAAAGTGGGCGGTCTTTTACTTCACTGAAGGCAAAGAAAACAGCACAAACAAAACCATACAAAACTACACTTCACACAACTGATCCAGAGGAGCGACTGGCCCCGACCGGCGAGTTTCGATCGTTTCACTCGACTCCAAAAAAAAATCAGATCAAAGTCAAACTTGAGTCCCATCACTTCAGCTGAAAACACCTTTTTTAAAATTTCACCGTTAAGAGCCAGCGCTCTCTAAGCTCCGTGTCGCCCTGCATGGCAGTGTCTGTTAAAATAGGCACAGTTGGCATATCAGGCTAGCTTCGTTGTCGAAGAGCCACTTACATCATAGGTTCATCTGTGACGATCTGCTTACTCTTTTTTGTTTTGTTTTTTTTCCCCGAGGACATACATCGGTTATTAGAGAAGGCCAGCCCCAAGACCACTTCAAGTGCTAGCTAGCAATACTTGTTGTGACAAAAAAAATCGAACAAAAAAGAGAAAGAAAAAAAAAGGACATTCTTTTTTGTTTTTTTGTTTTTTACGTAATAGGCTCACTCCATCGTACACCAACACAGGCTGAAAACATACCACACATTCGCACTGTACACACACACACATTCACGCATGCACGCATCGTTTCGTGAAGTTACACACATCTAAGCAGGTTCCCCTATTTCATAAGTGCTCTGACAGAACCACATACCCAGATAGAGTCAACTGCTACAGCACGTCCCTATCCATCGTTTTTAGACGGAAAACAAAAAAAAACCAAATTACTCTGCCAATCGTCAGTTCCACGGAGGTGTCGTGTTCCACAGCCTGAAACTGATCTGTTTTCAAATCAATGTGCCCTGATACTCGCTTTGCTCTTCACGGTGGTTTCGTGATCTTTTTTTTCTACATCGTACAAAGTGTTGTATTTGAAAGCCCCAGCTTCTATAAAAATATATCCGTCGAGTATATTTTCATGGATCTGCAGCCGGCGGACCCGGGGGGGTCCTGTGAGCGACAGTCAAGGGATCTGGTTAAATCTTCTTGGATTTTTTTCCCCCTCATTCGGAGATGAGTGCTTGGTCGACGACAGAAAAGAAAAGAAAAGAAAAAAAAACATTACAGGTGTCTTTTATCAGTTTGTTCTTTTGTTCGGATTTTTTTTCTTCCTTTTTTTCACTTTGAAACAAAAACAAAACAAAACAAAACAAAAAAAAAACCCTTGAAGTGAATGGAGGGCGGAGCATACAGGTGTGATTCAGAGAGGAGGCGTGGGCCCTGGGTCACGTGGTGGTTAGGGGGGTTGAGGGGGGTCGGGAGCAGGAGGGCGGTCCCCCCCCTTTGTTCACTCGTTGTTGTTGCTGTTTTCCAGGTCTTTACATTGAATGTCCCCGCCGCTGTAGTCCGTGCCGGGCAGCTGCACGCCGTACTTGTCCACGCACCAGCAGATGCCTCGTTTGCGTCCGCGAGACGGCTTGCACTGCGAGAATGATGAGGGACAAACGTTAGAAAAGCTCTTAAACTTCTTCCCGTAAAGAAATATTACAAGTTTAAATACAAGAATCATATGCAAAGTAAAACAACTGAAAGGTTTCCCTCGTGGAAACTCACCTGCTTGCGCTTGAAGAATCCTTTCCTGTCACAGTTGGGGAGGTACAAAGACAGAGCCATAACACGAGAAGTGTCCTTCATTCCCTGAATGATGCCGTCCAGTTTTCTCCTGCATGGACCCTTTGGGGAAAGACGGCACAGGGTTACAATCTTTCAGCACAGTCGTCAGAGGACATTCTGTGTTGGGAAAGTGTTTCGGGCTGTTGGAGGGCAAAGTGAAGGAACTGAAATACACCCTCACCCATTTCGAAACTCAAGTTGATACAAGGGAAAAATCTTGCACCGCTGTCTTTTAAATACCGCCACTAGGAGTCACCAAGGTCAGAAGGGTTCAAATTCTACACAAATGAAACTGACAGTGAACACTTACAAACTCAGGCTCATGCTTGTCGATGGGCAGAGGCGAGTAGTCCACAGAGGTGCCCATGGAGCGCTGCTTTCCCAGCTTCCTCTTCTGCTCCTTGCGTAGCGCGTGGACTTTTTTACTGTTCACAATGTCTTTGGGAAGCAGTGGCACTTTGGCTGGCTGCAGGTCCTCTGTAATCTCTGTGGTCATGGCGTCCTCATGAGACTCGCGATCTGCAGCGAAGCACATGGATTATGATCGATTAATGTCACATTTGCACCGGCCGGCAGGTTGTGCCTGCAACTATGCTAAAATTGAAGGAGTGTGGTGAATAGATTTAATAGTGTTGCCTCACTTAAAGCTCCAACTCAGAACAAACTGTGAAGAAAATATCGACATATGACCATATTAGCCAACAGTTTTGTCTTAATACATCATTTGATGCAATTTTTCTGTCAATGCAGCCAGAATAAGATGAAATATTCAGTCTCATTTTAGCTCTGTTTTGGTCTCCACCAACTTCCTGAGGGAAATATCTGTCATCAGATCAGAAATGAACTCTTAAGGAGACAAACTGGAGCCTTTAGCAGCTAAAGAGTCCGTCACTATAAGCCTTTGATCAAGTATTATGACAAACTAGTAAACTATAGAGATTTATATTTGCAATATCTGGCAGCTATGAGAAAATAAATTAAAAACTGAAACATTTTAGTGTTTAATATTAGTATCTTTATTCTAAAACTGGTTTTATTTATCTGCCTCAGGCATGATTCACATTTTACTGTAACTTGTTCTCCTCAGCTGAGCACAAAACCAGGTGCTTTTTCCCACCAACTGTTTCTCCCTGTTTGTTTATGGATGACTGGAAGCTGAAGCTCTGATCAACAGCTGATGAACTCCTGCAGCTTACACGGGCGTTTAAACGGAGCTTTTCTCACCCGACCGCGCCCTCCAACCTCCCTTCCTTCCTACTTACAGCAGTAAAGCTAAAGGTCCTGTCATGACAGACACGCTGGAGCTGATCTGCATCCGTGAGAACAAGAAACAACAGTTAAGGAACAAAAATAAAATCCTCTGCTAATGTCACAGCATATGTCTGAAAAGTGCTGGTCTTAAAGTGAAGCTGCCGTCACATACACAGACACCAGGCAGACCTCCACATGTTGGGAAAACTGCATCACATGCTGCCTGGCCGCCTGCACTGTGCCTGGAAAATTTGCTAACACGTTATCTGGACTGCTTAACTTCAGCAGGGACTAAAGGCCTCCGAGTCTTGTAACTTTACGGCGACGTGTCCCACATTAAAACCGATTCAAATGTCAAGCTCAGGAAAACGCCGGTCCTCCGCGGACTCGTATAAATGCTTTTACATTTCTGTCACATTTTATGCACTTCTTCAGCGTATTTCAGCTCCCCAAGGGGGCAGTGTAACCACCAAAAAAACCCTGAAAGCCTGTCGTGATGGGATGCTCACAGGTTGAGGCTCTTTATCCTTAACCTAGCCCCCCCTCCACACCCTCCACTTCCCCACCCCCACAACCTCCTCTCTTTGGGGCTCAGCCTCTTAAGCCTGGACCCCCAACCAGAAGTTCTTTGAGGCCAACGGAGAGCAGCCCTCGGCGTCTCCCTTGGCTTAGCTGTACCATAAGTACAGAGTTATTGTGGGGACCGTGCCAGGCCCCAGCTATCCAAAGCGACGGTGCCAGTGGATGACCCTGGTTATATTTATCTGACAAGGAAACCCGCCGCGGTGCACGGGGCCAGACGCACTGAACCAGAGAGGAATGTTGGCTGCGGACTATAGGCACAACTGCTGCCGAGAGACAAATCAACTTCCACGCTTATGTCGGGGCGTGAGAGAGAGAGAGAGAGAGAGAGACTCGGAGTTGGGGAAAACATGATTTAACAAGACGCCGTGACTTTGCTGACTGGCCCGTTTTAGTACACAGCCACCATGGCAAAAAAGGCAGTGAGACGTAACAAGGACACGAGCTCCGAGAAACTGATGTTCAAAGAGCCTGACACAGCATGAGCGTCTGGAGTCTCCAGGCAGGGAGGGGAGATGGAGGAGGGAGTGGGGTGGTGGTGGTGGTGGTGGGGGGGTTGGCAGTGTGATTACCAGAATTGGGTCTTTGGCTTCTGCGCTGCACTGCCGTCTCTTTGAAATTAATCTCGCAACTCATGACTTGGCAGGCCTTGGTTTGTGTTTAGATATGTCCTTGTGTCTCCCTGCTCAGACTACGAGGCTATTACTCGCTATAAATAAATACGTCAAACAAGCATTCCTATGTACACCATGCATGTGACCGCTGTGGAAAAACTCTTTATTTCTGCCGTACAGTCCAATCATTTTCTCAGGGGGCTGCTTGATTAAAATGCCACATATTTGGCAGAGAAACCTGCAGTCCAAAATGAGGACTTTTTTTAATGGGCATTCTTGTTTCATGTGTAATCACATTTGAGCATTTTAAATGGCCAGACTAAGAAGCTCCGAGCCATGGCACGTCAATTATATTCACCTTATGACTAAGTCACTAAGGGAAAATGTGAAAATTTAAAAAAAATGATGTGAGAAACACATGACAGAAGCAGTTTCTTTGTCTGCATTTTAAAGGATGTATCCTTTTTGTGAAGACAATGGTGTTTGGGTTTTTTTTCTCCCCCCAAAATCACCAGATTGGTCTTTTCTGAAGTGGGCTCTTCGGTGCAGCCACAAAAACTCAGTTTTTCCATGCTCAGGGTACCCAGCTTGTAAAGGAGGCTTAGAGGGTCTGTGTTTAACTCCTGAAACTCAGCCAAGATTCTGGACGCGAGCCAAGTGAGCCAAGTCATGTGCAGCTCTTCCATTCAGCTGAGCCCAAAGCTGTGCTGCTATCTCCCTCTCCTTCTCTCTGCTTCAGCTAAAGATTTCATTAAGGCGAGAGGAGCGGAGCAGCCAAAGGAGGTGCACCTGATACTTCTCTGTTTAAAAATTAACATCTGCACACAATTATGCTTCATGAATATCCACGGTTTCTTACGGGCGAGAGTCCAAGCGTGAAAGATAAAGCTGCCTATTCTTTGGGATTTTTTCTCTCCGCTGGATCTTTAAAACTGTAATAACACCATTTAGATATCAAAAAAAAAAAAAGAGGCCAGGACAATAGATTCTCCTGCCATTCACTGCGTTCCACCACATTGTTGTGTCCTGCCTTTAATTAAGTCAGCCTTCTGCCCTGCATCTGAAATTACATCTTTACAAGATGTAAGAGAGTCGTGAATAAAGGTGCTGTTTAATCTCTACAGGGGGCCGGACAAGATAATGTGGGGATAAATGAGCCTGAGGGCCTGTGTCATATAAAACAGCAGGTCAGTAAAGAATCCTTTAGCCTCAGACTGCCTCAGCTACTGAATATTTGAAAAGCGAGGCCATGGCCTGATAACCCTGCAGTTTCTAGAGCAGAAAGGAAGGTGTGAACGAGCCACTTGGATGTGTGTGTGTGTGCTGGAAATATCACAGAGGTGTTTTACACTTTGATGCAAAGTGACCAATAGTGGAACTTTTGGGTGGCAAAAGAATATGCAAATGAAATGAAAAGGTAAGTATCACCTGTGTAAGACTGTGGTGTGAAGACCAGTTGCAGTTTCATAAAGTTCTGATCCATTAAAGTCAGTAAGATGCACCTTTTGCACCTGAGTGGGCAGCAAAGGTACACAAGGTATTGTGCCATTAAGTTGGCTGCAGGACTGATGACTGGAGGCTTCATTCCAAACATGTTGTTCAGGAGGAAAATGTGGACTTCTGTCTGGTTCACTGATCACTCTCAAGTGTAAAAGAATTATGATTCGACCCTCACGTCCTGTTTCTTTTTGATGGGACTTCTGTTCGACCCTGTTCATCGTCTCACTGAGCTTCTGAAAATGCAGGAAATAACTCTTCCCATGGTATTGTGCACGCAGAATATGTTCATTGCAATCAAAAAGTTTCCTGCTTTTCTGAATGCATGGTATAAATAGCAACTAGAACAATTCAAGGATAATAATTCACAAAACAGGACTTATGAGAGGATGCAAAATCTTTCCAAGAGGGAAATGCTGCTGTAGGTAAGCAAACTTTCTCGCCTGTTTACAGCTTCCACTGTGCAAATAAAAGCTCGATCCATGCTGCATTTCACTCCTGTAAAAAAAAAAGTGCTTTATCAGAGTGAGGCACAGGGCTCTTCTACTGTACATTCCTAATTTTGGTCTGAGGTCTCACTCTACATCTGGGCCTCGGGTTTTCAACAAGCCACATGGACGGACTAAACCTCTTTTGGGTCACCATCACCACAACACAATTGCTGGGTGTGACGATGTTCTGACTCCCCAGTGGCAGAAGCAGCTATTTTGGCGAGAGTCGAGCGCTCCTGGATGTGCAAAGCTGATCCCCGAACATCATGAAAAGAAACATCACATTTGGCAAAGAACTACAACTTCAACGTTAACTTGGCGTCGTAACTTTTCCTTCGTGGGTCGGCGTAATGGTGTAAATTACAACAGACCCAAAAGTTAACACACCACTCGTGTATGTAACATGATGCATGCACCCTCTGAAGTTACATAATTTGTAAATTTTTATTCCTCTAAAGTATTAAAGATGAAGCACAATGTAAAGATGAGCTGAGTTACTGGGACGGGCGACATGAAAAAGGTTCCCTTGTCTCACATTGTGAGCAACACAAACATTTCTAAGAAGTCAGCAGAGCCTCCATTGTGTTCCAAGAAAAGCTAAGTGGCCTATTTTTCTGCCCTGCTTTTGAATCTGAAAACCCCTCTGCAGACACAATGGGACGGTTCTGGTCCTTTCTGCTGCTGTGCTAGTGTGTAACCGGGTGTCGGAGGGGAGATTACGGTCCGCGGGTCAGGTGTAAACATACGTGATGTCATTTTAAAGCCCGGCGTGTGGCCGTCGCTGCCAGCGTGGAAAGACTACAGTGAGTGTGCTGATTTGTTTCCCAGCTGTCGCCACCAGCAGGCCAAAGTGTCAGTGACCAATAAGCTGTACAAATACCACTGTAAACTTTTATAGGGGAGAAATCAGGCAAGTGTGCCAAAGAGGTGATGAGCTCTGCCAGCGACAGCTCCGGAGCTGCAGACGGTCCCTGTGATCACGCTGCACCTCCAAGTTCTGCATCAACAGTATCGGTGTCACATGAAAGGAAACCAGGTTTTCTTGCATTTTTTTTTCTGTTTTTTCTGAATTGCATGACTTTTCTTGAGGCGCTCATGTGATATATTGACAAAATGACCTTTCAGATAATTCTCCCCTAACACCTGCAACAGATCAGTTGCAGCATGCTAAGCTTTCACTGCGCTGTCTCAGATGTTCAAGGTGAGGTCGGATGGAAAGCCAAATACAGTCTTTCCTTTCGCATGAGCCCATCATCGGAGCTGGCGGGCAGCTGGGAGCACACGTGACCAGAGCTATATCTACCGTGGCATGTCTGTATGAGCACGCGACGTCCACAGCAGACGGCGTACGGTGGCTGGTTGTCATTAGTTCAGAGTGATCGGTCAGGAGGAATCGGCGTTTTTAACCACTCGCTTCAGTTTCTCTGCGACGGCCCACTAACCAGCTGTGTCAGTGATGTCGTGGATACAGAAAAAGCAGATGGTGATTCTCAAAGTCGCACAGATTTCAAAGAGCGTGCGATGACAGGTGATCCTGTACGGTGCTTACGAAAGAGAGGGCAACAGTGTGACTGCACACATGTGAAATTCTCTGGCAAACATTAAGCATCAGAAGTCTGCAGTCGCTTGACTAATCCGTGATAGTAAATATCAGCGACAGGGACATGTGACATAAGAGGAGAAACTATTTCAAACGTCACTGCGGCTGAAATAACTTCACATCTACACACACGCAAAAGGCCGAGACAAATGTGAAGCACTAAAGTTGTCTGTAAAGGCACCAAATTTCCTGTTGCTATGCTAATAAGGGGGCATAGTATTTCTGTCTGTCTGTGTGTGTGTGTGTGTGTGTGTGTGTGTGTGTGTGGAGTACTCTGGATTTGGAACCACTCCCTAATCATCTTTTGTTTCTTGGCAAAGAGCAATCTGTTAAAACATAAGGCCCTTTCAGAAGCTTGAAGGACGAGGGGCCTGCTGCTATGAAGTCATATCTGTTGGCAAGCTTTCCAGGGTCTGATTCACTCGTAGGGGGGCTAACAAAGTCTGAGTGCCCCCCAAAGCACATACCACCTCCTGTGCCTTACAATCCAAACAACTCCTGCGATCACAGTGCAGGAGCAAAATGTGAATTAATGCACCGCTGGGACACGAACCCAGACGCAGAGTGATGGCCAGGACTCTTTTTTTCTTGCAAGAGCAGCACTGCGAGGGGAGGTGGGGGTGGGGGCTGGGGGGGGTGAAGGTTTCTCTCTGCCATTGTTTGGCCGCCCCAGTCAATATTTAGTAGGCTGCAGCTCTCATGGCCTCCCGAGTGTTGCAGACACTTGAGCTCCTCCTCCCTGTGTTTGCCTTGCTCAGCTGGTGCAGCACACAGACAGCTGCAACCCCACACCGCAGGAAACCAGAAGCTCACCTCACCAGCGCCCATCGGAGGGCAGAGCTGTTTGACAGAAGGCCCTTCAGAGGCAAGAGGGAGCCAGAGGCATTCTGCTGAATCACTGCCTTGTGACTGGGCGCTCATGCAATGAATGCACCGCCAGAGGCAGGAAAAAGATGCGCTGATTACCTCTGTGGGCCAACAAAGAAGTCAAGTTGTGTTTGTGTGTGTGTGTGTTTTAGTGTGTATGCTTGGGTGTTAATGTGTGTGTGTGTGTGTGTGTGTGTTCAGAGCTAGAGTGAGACAGAATTGCCTGAGGTGCCATCACTCACAACAATCACACACACAATGCACACCCAGACATCCACACACAGCCCCGCCCAAGTGAGCGAACATGCTCACACACACTCACTCTCACACACTTCACACACACACACAACTGATATCCTACTTCACTTCAGTTGGTGTCCGACGCTTTGCAAGATACAAGGTTTGCAGGGGTATTTTTGGAACAATGGCATTCATGGATAAACCACATTCTGCTGTAATGTCATTAAGAGGAGAGCTGAGGGCTGCAAACAGCCTAATGACTCTGTCAGCAGCCAGAATGAGCCCAGTGGTAGCCCATTTTACAGAATGAGGCTTATAGCCAAAACCTTTGTGGTTACCACCTACTTATCTAGTTGTTGACAAGCTGCTAAAAGTCTGAGTGACAGTGAACGTCTCTGCTGCACCACGAAATGCCTTAAATCATTCAAGGCTAATTAGCTCCACTCCGTCTCACTGCCTGCCTGCCTGTCTGTCTCTCTATATGTCTCTCTCTCTTCTCCGTGGCTGTCTCACGCACACAGGTTTAGTGGTAATCCGACTCTGAACGCCACGCTCGGGGCTGCCTGCACATCTAAATCTAGCTGAAATTCCTCTCAGCAAACCCCGATGTATGTGGAGCTGCACCGCATTTCACGCAGCCGGCGCACGGGGCTTTTTCCCTCTCATGCCGGATGGATTTCACGTCTCAATCAATTAGTTACGATTGATACTTGGAAGGAAGCAAAAACAGAAAATTACATAATTGCGTGCACATGGAGAGAAGTGGCATTTGACAGACACTTGTTACAGCAAAAGATAACACAGGAGGCAATTTGCAGAATAAGCCCCACTTCAGCAGTTCCCCTATTTTTCCTCCTAATATTCCCTCCATAACCGGAGCAGACCGTCATGTGGCGCACAGACCGTTTACATAAAGTTTTTTTTCACTCGGTGAGACGGTGTGAAAGCTCTTAAGAGGGAAGAATTTATTAACGCTGCCTTAAAATGTTTTAAATGGGAGAGGGAGGGGGGCGCCTGGCTCTTTGTGACCCTCCCCTCGGTGCTGAACCGCAGTTGGAGGGCCGTTGCCCCGCACTGGAAGATCAGATCAGCCGGGACACCGCATGTGCGCGTGTGCCTCAGCGGAGCGTCGAGCGCCCGCAACAGATGAACCTGCACCGGACACACAACCGGGGGGTTATACCACCGTGCGTTATTCTAACTGTGAAAAATGAACAAACAGCAGTGTAAAACGACAGTGTCAGTCCAGCTGGACGCGGGGACGGTCTGAGGCGCGTTTCTGTCCCCGCAGAGCCGCGAGTGCAGAGCAGGAATAAGCTCCTGCAGGCAGTTTAATCAAGGCAGTGGATAAAAGTTAATCAGATGGCACCTCAAACCATCTGTCAAACAAACGGTCTGTCAGAGAGAGCTGTCCGGCTACCCGTGCTCTGCAGCAGCGGGGCTGTAGGTGAGGACAGGGAACCACCTGGGCTCCCCGGGAAAGGAGGCAAAAAGGAGGAAAATCATCAACAGTGAAATACAGTTTTACTGAAAACAGATTGGGTTTATTATGAAATGCACTCATCTGGGTTTTTATTTATTCCCTCCAGACATTAGTACAAGAGCTTGCTTCCGAAACAGCACACAGTGGATCCCCACATGGGACCAGATACCATCAGACCCTGACCCTCAGGAGAGCGCAGACCCCGCTGCCCCTTTGCAATCATGCATTTAGAACCGCAACCGCACACAATTTCAGCTCGTCGTTCGGTTGCAAACATGCGTTCACTCGGCCAGCCGGTGCGTGTCTTACCTATGGGCGGGTGAGCAGGTTTGTATCCTTTCTCGTTGGTGCAAACTCCCCTGCCGTGGAGAAGGGCGTGCAGGGGTTTCTCCTCCCCGCTCCTCGGCAGGCAGCGGAGGCCCTGGGCGCACGTCCCGGTGTAAACGCCGCACGCCTGCCCCTCAGACAGGGCGCACGTTAGGCAGCAGCCGCAGCCCGGCTCCTTGACCAGCTGGCAGCCGACCGGGACCGGAGGGCACATGGACAGCGCCTTCTGGTCACAGGGCTCGCACGGCACGTATGAGCCCAAGCAGCCGGACAGCCCCAAGATAAATGTCACCAAGAGGCAAAAACTCAGAAACATTGTTGGAGCTCTCTTCAGTTTATAGCAGAAACCTCAAATGCGAAGAGGAGGGGAAAAAGTAGACTGGTCTAATGAGCACAATGCCTCAGTCAGATAATCCGATTTTTAAAGCTAAAGCCAAGAGTCTTTATCCAAGAGTGTTGCTATCTATTAAAAAACATTCATTACAGGCTTTGCGCCGTGCACCGCGCAGAAAAAACCACTTCAAATTATTAATATCAAACTGATGCGCTATTTCTCCCGAGATGTTGTCCTCTGCAGGAGCAAGGCAGATCCCTGCACGAAATCTCAACTTCTCTCCCCCTTTGAGTTTGGACTCCGGTACTTTCTCCACCACAAGTTTTCTGAGCAGACTGATCAACTTGAGAGCTGCCTTGCCTTTTTAAAAACAGCCGAGCCCAAACCCCTAACTATGAATACGCTAAACAGCAGGGAAGGGAGGCGCACTTGTTCCACGGCTTGGCATGCGGCCAAACTTTTTTTTTTTTTTTTTTCAGCAGCAGCAGGAGGATCGCTCTTTCACCCTGAAGGCTGAACTGATGGCGAGGTGCAAGAGGCATCAGGAGAGAGCAACGCAGCCCTCATCGAGAGAAAAACCCCGCAGAGTTTTAACCTTCACCGTTAAAAACAGCCGGTAGATCTGCGGCTTCAAGTTCTCCCGATAAGTTCTTAGAACTGCGCAAACTGCAAATTTGGTTATTCTCCACAAGCCGTGCATGTTCCTGTCCGGTTATATCGGTGTCAAACAAGCTCTTTTATAAGGAAGAAAATCCTCCAAGAGTTTCAGAGAAAAAAGATATTTAAAAAACTGTCATAAATTCATGAGAAGTATTGAAATATTGTGCATCATCTCTCTTATTTGACCGGATCAGTGCGCAGAATTTGCTCATAAATAGAAAATATCGTGCGAATTTCTAAATCGTGTGTTTGAATACATCTGAAAGTCTGATTCAAGTCTCAAGGAAAAGTCATTTTCTTACATCATGATGATTCTTCCTAGCCATTAAAACACACACACACACACACACACACACACACACATCGGTAACCCCCCCACACTTGAGTCATAAGTGGCTCATTGTCACGGGTTGAATGGAATATTCTCAGTGAGGAATAGTAGGACGGAGCTGAAGCTGAAGCTGAAGCTGCCTCACATTCACAGTTGGAACAGAAAGAGAAAAAAGTTTGCGCTGCATCTGCGCCACCACGTGTGTTCACCACTTACATAAAGGTTGGGACAGGAAAATGGATTTGTGGGCTAATTATTTTCCAATTGACAGCTTTTCCGTGCTGAGCTGTGTGTGTGTGTGTGTGTGTGTGTGTTTTGTTTGTTTGCTGAGATAACAGGCACAGGGATACCTGCTCCGGTCTATAAGTCACCTTTAAAGCCTGCACCTGTTGCTTCCATTGGACACCATTTGTGTTACAAATGGAGCCAGAAGGGAAATCCACCAACATGCCCCCTTCCTCCCTCTTCCTCCCTCACACACACACACACACACACACACACACACACACACACACAGAGGGAGTCATGTGCAGAGAGGAGAGAGGAACAGCAGAAAAAGGGGGGGGGTAGAGGATGTCATGAACTCTGAGATTTGAGGCAACAGCCTGACAACTTAAGTGCAACTGGGCTCTATATCATTTTATAGCCTGCATGCAGAATAATGCCTGATGGCTTCAGCTTGTGCTCTGCTTGCAACACATATGCGCTTTAAATCAGCCCGGCCGGGGCTGTTATTTCCATCTCTGCAGCTTTCAGGGCAGATTTCTCTTCCTTAAGTAATAGCATAGTGTCAGGAAGCTATATCGGTCGTCCTTCCCATATCCACATACTGCTTGATAAACGGCCACGGACGTTTCCTAAATGTGGCCATTCTACCTGACCCTGCATTTGCAGGCTGAGGAGCCATAGAGGAGTGATTTACTCGTGTTAGTTTAGCAGTTGGCCACTAGAAGGCAGCGTTAACAATGATAAAGTCTGCAGAGGAGCTCACTCACATGTCCTCTGTAGACGCTGAAGCAATCAGAGAAATGACCTCATTAACTGATAGTTTAATGTGTCATCAGATCTGCAGTGACACTATAAAAGTTCTTATTGTATTGAACACATGAATGTAAAGAGACAGCTGCTTATATGTTGATTTCATACCAAAAAAACGTTCTCCATGGAATTAGTGACTGTATAATTACATAATCTCACTTATATGAAACTGAATCCACATGGGCATTTCACGTTTTCTTTGGAATGACTCGAAAAATGGGATTTGTTTTCACCACAACATCAGTATGGCACATGTTTAGTGTTTCCTTTACTTCAGTTCAGCCATGATTCTATAAAACCTGCCTGACGGAGGATGTTGAAGGATTCCATAACCACTGTTTACATACTTGGACTGTTTTTTTTCCATGGCTTTCCCTCTGGTTTTTCCTTACATGCCTCCATCCATGCTATCACTTCCTATCTTATGCATTCAACAGTAAACATCTGGAGCAGACGGAGTGTTTTCTTTTTGCTTTTTTTTTTTTTTTCCCCAGAGTTTGACACAAAAGTTTGGATAGTGAGGTGGTCACAAATTAATCCAGCAGCCACACAGAGAGAGAACAGAGTGAACTGTGTTGGTTTAACTTCTCACCAGCCTGCTCCTGAGTGAAGGACTGCGGTGGGTTCACTCCAAAACCAACAGCAGCAGCAGCACAAACCCAGCGAGAGCAAACTAAGATACAAATCTGAGCTCCTTTTGGCTAAACTTAAGTAGCAATAATGAACAAGGCTTAAGACAGTGAGGCAGAAGCGGATTAATGATGCATCCTCCCAATCTCGGCTTGGCATGAGATGACGGATGGAGAGAACACGACAAATTAGGAGGAAAATATGCCTCTGATACAAGAAACCAAGTCAGGCCATACAATAAACATGCTATCATCACAGAACAGACACTGTGTTCATGTTCCTTTTTTCTCTGTTCTCATTCTTTGCTCAATGCAAATGTCCAATCCCCAAAGATCAGCTCATGCTTCAGTTCATCTGCTCCTCCCTCCGCCCCACCCTCCTTCCAGCCAACCACTTAAAGGAACAATAAGTTTTTCTGCACCAAAGTGAGATTTTTTTTTGGGTGAACAAATGATTTTTTTGGGTTTTGGTAAAAACACACACAGTTACCTATAAATGCAGACAGACAAATCACCTGGAACTGCAACTTTTCAAACCTCTTCTGCTCAAATACTGACATTTGTGTAATGGGTATCTGTCATGATTAGGTGGCAATAAAACTGGAGG
>JAPZDZ010000005.1:19892325-19902464 GCA_029783805.1 Acanthurus tennentii
AACCTGTGCCAACTGTAATGACGGGACATGTTTTGCAAAACACGGCACAAGCTGCAGCATCTCAGCGAGTTCTGTTCTGCAGGGGCTCCAATGAAAAAAGAAGAAAAAAATGACAGAAAGAAAAGTTTGGCAAAGCTGCAAATCAGAAATTACACCCCAACTGTTGGTGTAAGGGTATTTAGCAGACTGCAGACATAAAACCTTGCCTCTGGATGTGAGTTTTCCAGTTTTTTGATTAGAGAGTGGGTTTGAGTTTTGATTTGGTCAAGGCTCTGGTTGTGACTGCAATGCTACGGAGAATCCCAAATGGGCCCGAGTGGACACGGAGGCTTTTGCAGAGTATGTAATTACATAGTAAATTATTCAGTGGGTCCAAACCAAAACATAAAGGCATTCATTTTCAAAACCAGCTTACAAGGAAGCCTCTGGCAGCGCGGAGCAACTTGTTTAGAGAAAAAATTAAACAAAAAAACGGGGACCTCGACGTATGTTGGAACTGCGTACCTGGAAGTGGTTTATTGTTTTTGTAAAGCAGGATCTCATTTTTTTTTCCCCCATGTGGCTTCAGTTAAAGAATTGTCAATAAATATGAAGTAAACATATCTGCATGAGACAAGTCAGCCCTTCTTTTTGGGGGCTTTGAGAGTCCAAACGAGGGTGTAAAATAGCAGGATGCAGGCCATAAAAGTGACAGCAGAGAGTCAGGGATGACAGGGAGCGACAGGGAGGAAGAGGGAGATATATAGTCTGAGTCTGATGGGATTGGCCGTGACTTTGATTCTGGGTAAACAGATCCAACCACTGTGTTTGCACAGGCAGAAAGCATCCATTGGATCCGGTGTCTTAGGCACTAAGCACGAAGCGCAACTGACTTCTGCAGCGAGTTCAGCATTCCTCTTCATGTGGAACATCGTCGTCCTCACGCGATGATTAAGCCATGATGAAGTTGTTGGGTTTCGTTCAAAGCCAGAAAATACACTTCAATCATATCACATTAGAGGCTTCGGGGACTGCGGTTCAACTCCTAATTACTGACCTTTGAGATGACATCCACTGCTCCATTCAATTATTCTCCCCGTCCAACACGGTATCGCTTTTCTTTCATTAATTAAACATCGGACGTAGATTAAAGAACACATCAATGGCACAGATAGGGATTGTTGTTCGCAGAGGTTCCACGTCTCCTCGAGCTGCATTAGCAGTTTGGTTTCTGATGTGGATTTATGTGCAAAGCTCAGAGGTCGATTGGTAATCAGAGGTTCAGGAGAGTCTCAGCGGGCCGACACGGCACTGTTCCATCTGTCTCATACAAGCACACACCCGCAGTCTTTCATATCCACACTGAGTCAACAGCAGGGGAATAAATAAGAGGCCTCTCCCCGAAAAAAGTACAGTTCCACCTTGTTCTTGAGCTTGGATGGTGGGGGTCCAGATCTGCAGCCTTTCACACACCAAAGAAATCATGTTTCTTTTAAGAACATTGAGGTGACACAAGTTCAGATTTGCCTCTCTGGTTTTAAGAAACTCAAGGAGGACATCCATTCTTACAAGGTGATGAACTGCAGGGATGCTGAACTCAAACATGGCAGAGAGAGACGACCGCATGAAGACAAACGTCGTTGATTTCCTCAGACCGTCTCTGACTCACATTTCTTACACAAGTTACTCAAACTCTCTGCATTATCACTTAAAGAGCTGAAGTGCACGTGCAGACAACAAGAGCTGTACAACTCATTTCCTTCCACCTTAGGCCACGACCTTATCAATCACCTCTTGTATATACAGTTAGCTACTTGGGTCCAGCTGTTCCAGCGGGGGTCGGCGTTCTGATGGGGTCACCACGTAAATCCGAGGGGTCTTCAGGTGATTTAAGGGAAGCGAGGAATCGGGGAAACGTCTCTTCGGTTGAACTGCTAACAAATAATGTCTGAAACTTGACAGGTGGCTGAAATTGGATGCTGATTTTCTGTAAGAGGCTTTGTGATTTTATTCTATAAGCTCATGTTTTGTGATGTGCAACATAAAATCTGAAAATCAGCTGCTAACGACAGCTGTCAGATTCATGTAGATGCACACGGAATAGAAGCTGAACCTAAAATTACCTCAAATATTTACTTTAGTGCAGAACTTGATTCAGTGAATGCAGAAGTCACTTTCAGGATATTTTAGGAAATGAAGATTTGGGACAAAAACATTTTAAAATATGAAATACGCTGCACAAGTTGCATTTTTGGTGCAATATATCAGCCTTTCCACGATATTTCTTTTAATCAGTTTCAAGAGAAAAGGGAGAAATGGGCTCATGCTAAAAATTTATGCACTGTTCTTTCAAGTGATCATGCATTTATGTGCTTTGTTACACAGAACCAGAGTTGCCACGGCTTTAAAAGGCACGTCGTAAATTACTGCGACTGGACCAGACATCTCTCCCTTCTCGCTCTGGCCGCCACGTGAGCGGCTGCAGATAAACTTGAGTAGGTGCAATCAGTCCAACAAATAAAGTGGCTCCATCTGGTATTTGTGAGGGCTCTGGTGTTGACATTAAGTCAGAAAAGCCTCCAGTGTGGTGGGGCTATTCTGGACTCTCTGCAGTGCATCTGCTCTTCTTCAGCCTTAAAACCGACACAACAGATTTGTCACAAGACACCGATTATTAATCGCACATCATCCCAGAATCCCCCAATTAGTGGTAAATATCATTCCACCTTAATGAATGCATATGAGGGTGGAAGTTTTGTGCTCTCAACTAAACAGCCATAGGAATTGTGATTGGCCGGCGCTCAAAATAATGAGTAATTCATAATTCAAACACAACAGCAGTTTTAATACTGTGGGAGCCAAATAGATGTCTCCCAAGAAAAATTATTAGGTACAGTCAGAAACCAGACCAGGTCCTGTATGAAATGAAATCCATGTTTCTTTGTTTGCAAACCAGCGGTTGCAGAGCTGAATCGCTCTTTGCGCTCGTTGGTTGTCAAATTACAGCAATGAAATGAGATATGGATTGGTGCTTGGAGCTGGTAAAGTATTTATCCTCCATCATTAACTTTAAAGTAAAACTAAAGTCTGTCTATTTATGTTATGAATCAAAATCAAAAGACAGACAAGAACTCCGGAGTCAAAACTAGTCTCCTTACAATCCTCATCCCGGGTCAGCCCCCCCCCCGAGCTTGCATGATTGGATCCCCTAATTACCCAGAAGCCTCAGGGGGTTGTTAGCCCGGCAGAGTCTCAATCGGCACACGTCATGGCCGGGGCAGGGGGCTGCGTTGAGGCGTCGGCGGCGGGGGTCAGGGGGGTCTTTGTCAACATGTGGGCCTGCTTTCAGCATGTGACTGCTGACCCATGCGTTGTATCACATTGCACTCATTTAAAAAAAAAGGTCAAGACTTGTGGAGGCTGGTGCCTTTTGCCACCAGCCCGACCCTCGACCCGCGGACACTTGCTCCATGTTGATCTCCAACAATAGGTCCCATTCAGAGCGGGGCAACCTGTAGAACATCTGTTTCTGAGCTCTGGAGCAGATCATTTATCAGCAGCCAGGGGAGGAGACCAGCGTAGGTGCAGCTTTATCAGAAACATTTACCTTTGGCTCAGAGAGCCGATTGAAAAAAGGAAAAAACGGAGGACTTTGAGTTGGAAGTGCAAAATGTTCTGAATTCTGTTTTATTAATATGATTTGTTCACAATCCAACGACGAAATCCAACAATTAAATCCAGTTAGAATGAAAAATAGTCTTGTGATTCTCATTGTAATGGAATTCAAAGTGAAACACTTCAGTGTGATCTAACGATGAGAAAAAAGATCCCAAACCAGCCAAAAAAGAAAGATGTTGACTCACAGTATGTGTGTACGTATGGACGGTTATATGGAGAGGAATATAAATTTATATAAGGAGAATTTTATGCAGAACTTTTATTAAAAACAGAAGCTTTTTTTAATCTTCCACGTGGCTTCGTATCCCACTAGAGGAGGATCAGAAGCAGAGTATTGTGTCTCTCTTTGCTCAGTTTTTATTAATTTGATCATTTCATGTGATTTTTTTTTTCTTCATGGGTAAATGATAAGCATTTTTTGTCTCTTTTTTTATGATATGATCAGAAATCTGCATGTGGTGTTTTATTTTGGAATCTCTGCACCGTCTCTGCGTTGGACTTCCTGTCTCGCTCTGTTCTGCTCTGCGCTGCTTGACGCACATTTCATCATGAAAACAGACTTGTTGAACTTGTTGTAAATCTTCTTCTGGGACACTTTGGAGGCCCGATGTGGCACTTGAGGTGGAATTAAAAGCTTTGTCTCGATCAGATCCAGCAGCCACATCACTGCCAGAACATAAAGCAGCTGTGCCCAGAGGAATCTGAAGGTCAGTGGTACAGAGAGCACAAATGATTGTTTGACTTAGTTGGTTTTGGTCTTTTCATGGGATCTGTTGACAGTAATTAAAACACAGAATATTACCATCTTTATCCCTTAATCCAGGACTGGATTAAGGGATAAGGCTAAAAACCCTCATTGCCCCTCAAGGTAAGAACGGGGAAATGATCCGTAAGAGGTCTTTGCAAAACACTGAAAATGTCATCTGCACAGCTCAGTAACTGCAGAACGCCACCATGCCTCGACCCTGAGCATGGGAAATTAAATCAAATCAAGTAAACAAGTCTTCGTCAGTGTCCCCGATTTATTTCATGGTGGCAAACCACGTTGTTGTTGTATGGCAGACAGGAGTCGCAGTGTGGAAACTAACAGAAGACACTGCACATGAAACAAACAAACAAAAGAAAACAACGTTAAAGTAAAAAAAACAGGCTCTGGGTTCTGGAAAGGTGACTGTAGGAATAATAAAAACTCCCCACAATGACCCACTAATGCCATCAAAGTGATGCCAACAAAAGAATCAGACCCAGTTTAGACAGAAATCAACATTATGAGTCTTGGGGGGAAAAAAGGGGTCATGGGTTGATACTGAAAGGAGGCTGGCAGGCAGAAGAGTCTCTCCACACAGTTTAAAATAAAGAAAAACACTCCCCACACTCAACCCACACACATACACAATCAAACAGACAAACACAGACAGTGAACTAATGGTGTTGACTCTCTGGAGACACACGAGCAGCAGAGCAGGGAGACACCAGCCTCCTCATATAACCTCTGAGTCACACTGATTAGCATCAGCTGAGGAGAAACATCTCAGGTGAACCCAGTTTCTCCTGACGAATCCTGGAACTCAGAGCTCAGGATCCATCTGATAACATCAGGACATGAAAAGCATCTTGTTATACAAAAACTGAAAGTTTTATTTCTCATGATAGTTCACACACATTCAGAGGTTTGTGGTTTTTATGCACCAACAGGATCTTTTTAGCTCATTCTGTCCAAATAAAATACCACTATGACTCAGCTGATTGCAGGGAAACTGCTCTTTTCTGCTGAAAATAGGCAGGATAGCACTGCAGTATTTACCTTGTAACCTTTTTTTATTATTTTCTTGTCCTATTAAGCTTATTCTAAGGAAAGTCACACACACAGGGACAACGGTGAAGGAGTAAAGGATTGTGGGATAAACTAGTTTGTGTGAATTAAAAGGTTTCCAGTGGAGTTTTTGACCTCTGGGGGTGCTACAGAGCTGTTTGTTAAGTAAAGTGAGTTCTCACTTTGTTTGGCCCGTGTGCACAGAAACATACATGCATGATCAGAGATGACAAGATACAAACTACTGTCAGCCGTTTCACACTATTCCACTGATCAGCAGGCGACGTTAACATGACACGCAGCGATGCATCAAGCAAGACCGGACCAACAAGAGATCAAGGATTTAAAAATGCTTCAAAATCTATTTTACAATTGTTTTATTTGTAGCAGGAACTGCATTCATCGAGTGTTTTACACCTCAAGGATACACACACACACACACACACACACACACACTGTGTTTTGGTGAGTAACGCTGAATGTTAAGGTAGCTTCGGTTTGTTTACAAGAAAACTCCACAGGGCACCTTTAATTAGAGGATTTACAAGCTGCATCATCCTGAGCCAAGAACAAGTCAAAATCTGATGATGCATTCAGGAGACTCTTGTCAACCTGATTACTTGAGGGTTTGCTTAAAACTGCTGATAAAAGTGTTAAATCCCAGTGATAACTTCAGATAAGCTCTGCGATGCCACAGTTTGACAGACAACCGTCAGCGTCTCAGCTTAATGTCTCTAACATCTTCCTGTTTAACGGCATATCCAGGCTGCTGGTGCTGCTCCGTCCTACGTTATTTATCTCTTGCAGTGGCATTTTCATTGGGCCAGCTTGATGTGATGTATTTACCAGTGACTGATGACCACCTTGACGCAAACACCTGCTAAACGTTGTCATGTGATGTTTTCCCAACTTTATGAGTCTGCGAGGCACGCACCGTTACACCGCTGTTTCGGGGAAACGTGGACATGCAGCAGCTACGTCCTGCAAAGTTGCAAAAGTTGCTGCACCTCTCAGCCGACATGTTCAAGTAGAGTAAGTGTGTGTTTTTCTTTGCTGCACGTTTATTTAGGAAAATGACATTCAGTGCAATCTTTAAACCAGCCCTGAAAGTTAAGAAATCCAGATTTACTGTTTTTTGTTTATGACCCAGATGTTTCTCGGCACTGTGCTTAAGTAGATGCAGAGTTCAAGTCTGCAAATCTTATATGTTGTCATAATATTTTACAAGATATTGACATATTTTTGGGTGGTGATCCAAAGCAGCGTAATGTTAAGCATTAAAGAAGTCAAAAATGGTACCCGTCACATACATCAAACTGCTTTTGGTTTGCTTGTGTGAGTCAAAATCACACACACATACATAGAAACTCTGTCCTCTCACATTTTCATATAACCACGGCATTATTCTGAACACACTGGCTGTCACTCAGTGTAAATAATTCACACATGTTCGGGCTAAAATTAATCATGCACTTATCATAATTAACAGGTAAGAGTCGTACTCATTGTGTTTTTTTTTTTGCTTGACTTGACCTGTTAAACCCGTTTAGACTTCTCATTCTTCACCAACATGCCGTTGCAGATGCATGTTTTTTTTACCCAGCAGCAGCGGCGGCGGCGGCAGCAGCAGCGGCGGCGGTCGTGGTGCCTGCAGACTCTGTGCCATGCAGATCCAGTTACACATCTGAACCACTATCTGCTCCTCTCGTGACAGGCTCGCAGCACCTCAGGCTCCACAGTGTTGGCAAGCCACAACAAGATGTGATGAGCAACTCTTACAAAAAGTGCTGACATGCTCGCTTCTCTCTGCCTTCCGTCAGCCGAGAAAGAAAAACTGCCTCCTTTCACACAGCAAACTTTGTTGTGTTTTTAAGAAATCTCCAACAGTTGTATTGTTGTGGGTGCTGAATTCTTTTTTGGAATTTGTCCTCTTTTCAAATCGATCCAGTAATTGTCAACAAGTTGGCCGCTTCCCTGAAGAAAAGGGCGTAAAAAAAGGAGGGATGCATGTATTTCTTCTTAGTAATAACAGTTAAAATAACAAGAAAACAATAAAGTAGTTTCCCTCGGCCTTCCAACGCGTCTGAGACCGTGGCAAATCAAGCCACATGGAGCCTAATCAAATGTCACGAATGATTTTAAGCATGGAGTTTCTTGTCAAACTTCATAACCGTCCTGTAGTTGCATGTTTCCATCAGTGTTGTTAAGTTTTATTCACTAGTTTGCGAAGCATTGCACGTTGCATCGCTGGATCAATTAAACGACTCAAACGGACGATAAATCAACGTATAAAAAAAAGTTTTGTCCTCTTGGAGAGCGTGTTCTCTGAGTTAAACCTCGTGTCGGTGCAGTATGTGTGTCTCTGTGTGAGACTGTGAATTCATAATGTGTGTTTTTCTTTGCGTGTGAGAAAGCCAGCATGAGGTAACATCCGTCCTGCACGCCTGCTGAGTGGAAGCATATTCTACTGTCTTCGCTATGGGCGTCTATATGGTAAGATGTTCCATGTGTCGGGGGGTTTATAACATATTTCATAGAGTGAAATGATGAACAGGTAGTCTGAGGTAATGACACTGATGCTAATGTGATTAGCCATGATGATAGCAGTGAGAAGGGAAAACACATCGGGATGACGTGAAGATACTCACAGATTTTTCCTCATGAATAATCCGATTGGTTTTCCCTCTGGCTGCGATCAAGTTTTTATCAACAATAACTCTGGAAATACGCAAGAAGGGAGGAGTGTGTAGTTTGTTTTTCTTTTCCCTTTTTTTTGCACAGTAACCAAAACCTTTTTCTTTTTTTTTGTTGGATATAGTTTTTGGATGATGTAAAGCACGCAGTAAAAGTTTTACAAGGCTGATCCAAATTCTCCTGATTTAATTTGTTAAAAAAAAAAAAAAAAAGAAGTTGAATGTAATGGCTTGCTGAGCATGCATGGTGCTTTCCAGCAACATGCTGCTTCATTCACATTGATACAGTTATATGCATTCACACCTGGGAGTCACGCAGTAAAACTCAACACTGAGCGGTTGCAATGCTGCATGTGGGGGTTAAAAGGCCTTTTAACGAACCTCAGCAGAGGTTATTAAAGAGGGGGAATGTGTTATCCATTTGCTTCACTGCTGTTATACTAATGTGAAACTCTTATTTCTCTAAATTCCTGTATTGTTCCCTTATTTCTCACCATATGGCCGGGGCCTCCGCAGACCGTCTGAGTACCTGATGTGATTTAGAATAACACGGCGGTAATTGAATCCATCTCATAGCAGGTTAAATCACAAACTGAGGGTTTTTCATCTGATGGAAAGCAATGCAGAGCAACTTTAAGGGAGGTTTAATTTCTCAGAACATGCACATGCGTGAACAACGTTAACATATATTCACAAAACTAACTGTACAAAAAAAACCGTACTGCTACTCCAAGGCTCTTTCAGCTTTTCTCTTTAACTACAGATGACTAAATGGTTAAATTGGACCCATAATACGATCCGAGCCACAAAGTCTCAGAGGTACTTTGGGATAATGACAATTACCGATGTTTCCAAAGTCGAGATCTTAACAGGAGTCTCAGGTTTTTGTTATTTGTTTGACTCGAATGTTAACACGGTCATTTATCTACAGAGCTGACAAGTCTCCGTGTCCTTGAATCTCGCCATGCCATCCATCCACCAATCATCCAGCTGTCCATCCGTCTATTTTCTGCTTATCTGGGTCTGCATTGCGGTGGCAGCATGCTGAGAAAAGTAGTTTCGGTGCTCCTCGCCTCCGGCTTCTTCTGCAGGGATCCCAAGGTGTTCCCATGCCAGATGGATAATCCCTCTCGCTTGTTCCGGGCCTACCCCAGGGTCTCCTTACAGTTGTACATGCCTGAAATATTTGCACAGAGAAGCGACACGGCAGCCTCCCGATCAGAAATACAAACCACCTCATGTCTCTGTTCGGTGCAGCAGTTTTACTACGAGGTCCCTCTGTGTGTCTGAGATCCTCTTCCTCCTGCACCCTGAGGGGTAGAAAACCTGCAATGCAAATTCAGTTCAACTGCTTGAACCTGCAATTTCACTCTTTTATTCACTAACAAAAGCTCGTTATTATAACTGAGGGTTTTATGTTTTTTAAATAGTCCATAAAGAGCTTTCTCTTCATGATTGGCTTCTTTTTTATTCTAAAAATTTTGCACAAAGTTTGCACAGAAAATATCTTGAACTTGAGCAGGAACTGGCCACCAGTCAGCAGGAAGACAGCATCATGGCCTCAGAAGTCAAGTGCAACCTGGTTCTCACTCACCTGGAAAACCACCTGATCCCACATTCACACACATGAACTCAAACACCAGAGGTGTGACAGGCTGCCATTTATTCGTGAACTGAACCTTCGAATAACATCCTGGCACTGCCCACTGTGACTTCACCGCATTGTGCAGATGTTGGGAAAGATCCAACTTTATGCCAAAACGTCCTCTGACTCAGAGCGACTGACAAACTGACGAGTTAATGGGAACACATGGAAACACGTAGCCCTGAGACACGAACTCCCGCGTCGTGCACCAGCACGGCAATGACAAGACAACATGAGTGCCAGAGCTGAGCTTGCAGATTAGCCAGTTAATGTCAAACACACATGCACGCTTCATGCATGTGAGAGGAAGAGGCCAGTGGGGTGATGGAGG
>JAPZDZ010000005.1:20094897-20111542 GCA_029783805.1 Acanthurus tennentii
AGTGTCGTGAGATATTTCAGAGCTTCTTTAAAACATCATCACTTCTTAACACTCTTACACTTTTTACGACTTTTCCTTTTTATGAGTTTGGAGTTCTCAAGGCGCGAGAGAAAGAAATCTCATAACATCACTGAAATAAAATGAATGACAATGTAAAAAAAAAAAAAAGATAAATTTATTGGTGTCACATTCCTGCAGGCTACTCATTTTAAATGTCTGCATTTTTATCATTTTACGGAGCTGGTTGGAGCACAGAAAATTGCAGTCCATAAAATTTTATTATGACAATTTCAAAGTTTTATAGACTAATGCAGTGACGTCAGGATGGTATCTGGGTAGTAAACGCTACATAGGACCGTTCTGCTGTTATTTATGAAGCGTAGCAGCAACAAAGACGTTTCTCATCCTCTTAATGTCTGAGGCCTCAGATACTTCCTCCAACAGAGAAGAAGAACTTAAAGTAACTGAAGTACTCGAGTACTTTGAAGGAATATATGTTACCAACGTGTAACATCTATTTCACATCGATTTCTTTGTTTTTTCATTTTAAAAACATGATCTTAACTTTTGTTTATTGCTCTCACAAAGTTCCTGAAGTCCTAAGACACGTTTCCACATTTTAGTTAATAGCACATTTGTTCTGATGATCTAACTGAAGTAGAAATAATGACTCACAGCTCGTTGGAGTTTGGTCAAAAATCTTCAAACTAAGTAAAAAAAAAAAAAAAGGTTGTTTGTCTCCACCTTTCAGAAACACAGAACAAAAACAAATGATTCATATGTTTGTTTCCGGATCTGCCGTCGCCGTGGTCAAGGTTTGGAAAAGTTGAGGAATTAAAAACTGTGGGTTGGGATTATGGAAACAAAATGTTTGGGATTTAAAAAAAAATTAAATTAATTGGTCAAGTTTTGACGGATTGTTTTGAGACACTGACGTTTTAACATTCCTTCCACCTTCTTCTGAGAGATCTTGTTATTCATGAGGCCTTGAGACGTTTTTTATCGTGAAAAACATTTTCTTTCTTTAGATTTGGACCAACTCTTTTTATTTTAATTCGATGGAAAGATTTTTTTCTTTTAGAAAAAGGGCCTTCTTGTACATTTTTACACAAGTTAAAAAATCTCTGCGATCTTAAATTTCCAAGTTTGAGATTCGTGGCTTCCAATCCAGCTGAACAAGTTCACAGAACTTTTTATTATTATTAGTTTTAACTTGTTGTTTTAATCATATCTCAAATTAACTCCAACCTTTGGCTGCACAAAGACCCAGTAAAGGCCTCTTCTGTGTGCCATAAGTTAGTCTGCAGAGTATCTGAGATGCTTTTACTGCTACTAAACAAGTATATATGCACTAATACATATACAGCACTTAACTCATTATGAACCTGACTCTGCTACCTCCAGCATCACCCTGTACATCTGTGTGCATTTGGATTTTTCCCTGCACAAGCAGAAGTTTCACTTAAATGTTAAGCAACTTGTGAAACTGCAGGCACATTCATACAAATCCAGTCATGTCCCATTAAAATTTCTGTGAAAGATATATATAAAGGATATTAGTCCTCTAAAGACCTCAGAGATTATTAAGATGTTTGGCAATTTCCTTTCTAAATTTAGCATTAAAATACTTAGTTTTGTAAAAACTAAGAAGTTAAGATCAGGTGATTTCAGTCACAAAGCAAACACTTTAAACACTTTTATGGCAAAATAACACTGAAATTACTGTTAAGTTGTTGAAACATTAGATCCAAAAAATTACAAAAAAAAAGAGACAAATTTGTGTTTGTTTTGATTTGTACTGCATTTTTAATGTGTTTTTTTTTCATCAGAAATAATAAAAGCCATACAATGTAGCAAACCAAAAAAAATGACAAAAAGCTCTATACAGGCATAGTAGCTCATTCACACACATTCTACAGTCCAGGCTGATCTGTCAGAGTGGGCAGACGCCACCGGAGTTTCCATCTTTGCAAACAAAAGGCTAACATTCAGTTTGAAGTAGAGGACGTCGTCTTTTCTCAACAAGCACTTGAAGGCTTAAAAAAAAAAAAAACAGATTCTTTTGTCTCGCACACAAAGTCAAGACACGGTCGTCACATGACAAGTCAAAAAACGTGATGAAAACCATCCGTGGGCATCTTTCTGAAAGGGCTGGGTTGAGTGAGACTCCAGGATACAGATTACAGATTACAGTCAGCAGTGTTAAGGTAGCAACTTGACTTGAGCATGCAGGCTCTCGCTAATAAATAATGGAACATTCTAGTCAGATATAAAAGTCCCCTAAGTGCTGTTTTTTTCTGTTTTGGGAGAAGTACATTTGAGTCTATTTAAGCCCCCGAACTAACTTTTATTTCAGTTTTTACATCATGCTGCCAACTGATCCTAAAGCATCCGGCACAAAGGAGGGAGCAGTAATCTGCCACTTAATCCTTAAATGGGATAAAATTTATTAGCTGAAGAAATTTGCAAATGAATCCATAATAAAATTTAAGTTCTTTTAGTCAATTTTCCTACTGATCGAATTGCTTAAACTCCTGGTTGACGTGCTGTGATTACAGTTAAAACACTGTACTAGAATAAAAAGTGGCTCCTTTGTAATGATCCGTGGACACCACAAGAGGGCAGCAGATACTTTGTGAATGGACTTGTTTGAAACGTGACTGAGACGATTAAATCTGCCTCCACACATGCAGCGATGACATGAAATGAGTCCATGTCCGTCTCTTCTCATTGGACAAATAGAAACACACTGGTAATACTTCAACATTTAAGTGCTAAACTTGGACAATGTATTTTCTAGGCAGGTTTTTAAGTTAATAAAACAATGTTGGCGTCACTTTTTAAGGATAACTCAAATTTGGACTTTAGTAACAACAATCTTTCATACAAAATATTTCCCCTATCTTTAAAAAAAAAAACAGAGCCTCCCCAAGAAAACAAGAATGTTAAAAAAGGAAGTAATGCTGTGAAAAAAAACATTCAAAAACAACAGTGATACACTTTTAAATGCACACACTTTACACCTTATATACGTCAATGCATTCGACACGAGCCAAAATAAAAAGCAATCTTCTCTTCTCGCTTTCAGTAATCTTGATGTATACTTTATAATACATGTATACAAGATAACATGGAGCAACAAAGCAAAAAAAATAAATATCTTAAGTCACTGTTTGGAAGGTTTTTTATATATATATATATATAATCTATATATGTATATTTATATGTATAGCTTACTTTTGGGTAGGATGTGAATGTCAACAGTTTTGGCCAGCTGACACAAAGAGCTTCTTTCTCTTGACGGAAACTTTCGACACAGAATACTGAAGAGCCGTGAAGCAGGACAACACTTTTCCTAAAAACAACAAAAAAAAGATTTTCCTCGCAGAACCACTTCGGGTTCTTCAGTAACGAGCGAATCAGAGCGGCGATGTGCGAAGCGAAACCTCTTCTCGTCTGACTGAACAATCAAGAGACGTGTGGATGCAATGATTCATCGGTCGTCTTTCTGATGACCTTTGTGTGTTCACGTGGACGCCGTAGATGCACACAAAATGAAAATAAAAAAAACAGTTGTAGCTGATATTGTTAGACTCGAGCTGCACCTCAGAGGTTCAACATCTGTTGCATCTTTAGTGACACTACGGCATCGAACGAGGAACGAGGCGACCTTACTTCCTTCTTTCCAAGTTTGGCTATTTGCATATTTAAGACAGCCTGAAAGAGTTTTTTTTTTTAATGTTCTTCTTTTTTCTTAAAAAGCTCTGCATTATAAAAGAAAGTCAGGCACCAAATGTCATATAGAACAGTCCTACTCATAAAGCAATCTGGAATATTTACACAGGAGGCCTCACCGGCTGCAAAAACATGTCCGGGAAACATTTTTTGCAAGATGGCACGGTGCAGAATTGACCTACAGTATCAGTACATACAGAGAGAAACAATTCAGTATTTTTTGATTAAGCAGCCATATTTGTTTTACAAAAGAATACTTCCAACCCTCCGACAGTGGCACACTATACACGCCCTGACTACTTTTTTTAAAATCTTTGGTTGACCAGTCAAAAGCCTGATAGATTTACAATCCACTTTTACATCACACAACTTGACTTCTTCTTTTTTTAAAAAAAAAAAAACTAAAACTAAAACAATCGCTTAAAAAATAACATTTGCGCACACACACAATGTCATTCCCTCTTCCTGTGTTACCCTGCCGGGGAGATCCGAACCTCCCGCCTCACTGCCTCACACAGCCACGCCCCATCCTGCACTTCCTCTGGTCCATTCTGGAGTCCGTCCAAGAAGAATAGCACATGCATGCAAGCAGCGCGCACACACACACACACACACACACCCACACACATACATCACACACTCCCCGTCTGTCCTTTGCTTACGTTTGCATTCACACGCAGACACGCGCGAGAAAGTAAAAGAGCAGGAAAAATAAGGTGACGCGTAAAAACTCAATGCTAAATTGTCCAAAAAAGAGGAAGCAAGTAACTACAGTGAAAGGAAAGAAAAATAACCAAAGGCCTTATAAAAAGAGCCAGGGTTTGCTGTCAGCTCTCATCGTTTCTGCGAGGCGATCATCTTCAGGACGAAGTTGACGATGGCGTTGGCAGGCTGGTCGGGGTCCATCTCAGCGAAGAGGTGGCTGACGTTGTCGGTTGTGCTTCCCTGCTTACGCGCCACGAACCCAAACAGCCTGGAAGGACAAAGTTAGAGATTTATCATAAAAACATGAGTAAGTATTAAACTGTGTGTTTGATGAAACAGGCAACTGAAACTATGAGATTCAGCCTCTTATGTGCATGTAAACTGTGAGGGATGTAAACCCAAACGAGTCCAATAATCCTCAGCAAATAATCTCAACTAAAGCAGGTGCATCATGTGACCTCGCCTTTGAAATTTATAATCAAAAGTAGAATATTAATCCACAGAAGTTTACTTACTTCGCTGTACCACCCTCAGGCTTGTTCCACCTGCAACAAACAGTCAGATGGTGTGTGTCAATATTTTGTTTCCCTCTTATGTTTTTAGTTTTGAGAGTAAAATGAAGAAACTCTGACAATTAATAACAGTACTAGTGATAATATAAGCAGACTTTTGAGGATGACAAGATTTCAGACTTTCTTCTGATTTTAAAGTATCATGCAGTTTATCAGAAGTGTTAAAACAAGCACTAATTATGATTTAAGAAATCAGTTTCATGTGTTTGTACTCACTTCCTGTCCTGAGGGTCAGTATCGCAGAACGTGACAGCGTTGCAAGGATAGTGGCGCCGGAAGAAAAGCCTATAAAAGCAGCAAATCAAACAGAGATTACATAAATGCTAAAATAGATCTATTAAAAGAAACACAGTGAAAAACATTCATATGTCGGGTGGAGGATAAGATCTACTGTGAGTGAAAACGTTGCCCTGTTTCCACCTGGAAATTTACGCAGGGCCAGCTGCTCGATATGAACTGTAATCTAACTGAAATGCTTTTGGATAAATCCAATTTAAATCCAACGTCACATAATTTCAAATTACTTTTTAATCAGATTTAGCACAGATGTCAACATATTTGTAAAAACATGAAATTGTTTAGTGATATCGGCCATGCTGATGTATCTTTTCAGACAACACTGAGGTTGTTTCTCTCATTCATGCGCCTTGTGAAAAACAAAATACTGTTGTAAATAAGACCTCGATCTTTTAAGTCTGTCAGCAGTCATTTAAGATAAAATATACTTTGTTAAATATGTTATTGTAAAAGTGAAATTTTGCAACACAGAACTGAAATCAACTTTAAAACAGTGCCTACCAATACCGCAGTGAAGTAATACACCAAGACACAATCGCACACATTACCGTAAACTACCTAATACAACAGCAACAGTAATCATGTGGAATTAAACCTGTGCCTTCTGGGACAGGAGTTAAGATGCAGTCCTAAGAGTCGTAAAATTTATTGCTTCTGATTGTGTGCAGTGACTCATTTTCACATTTATACTGCAAAAACAAAACATGTTCAGACATCAAACGACGTTCTGCAACCAAAACTCCAGATGTCATGCAGTGTTTATCTGGTCAGACACTGAAAGCATTTGTTGCTAAACGCAAGACGGACTCACTTCCTCTGGTTGTCTGTCAGTGTGATGCCTTGTGACGACACCTTGAAATGCACAACGGTGGCAGTAGGCAGAGACGTGGCAGCCAGTGTCTCAGATATGGCCTTTGCAACGGCCTGAGGGCCTGTCAGGGACTCCATCTCCACTGAGTTGATGTAGAGCACGTTGCATGCTGGGAAAAGAGCAGTTGTTCCAGTCAGATAACAGAAATCACACAATAACACTGGAAAACTCAGACAGACAATGCAACTGGAATCGTATTTATTCCAAAATGGATCCTTTTGGATCCTGTTTTTAAAGCCTGTTTCGACCTGTTCATGCAGAAATACTGATTTTCTTCTCATCAGAGCACATGCTGTCCGGAGCAAGCTAAAGGGTTTCAGAGACAAATCCATCCAAATCATTCCACATAAAACATTCTGCCTGTTATGCAAAAGATGCTGGACGGTTATGTTATCAGACAAATTCTGAAAGCACATGGTTACACAGGACTATTAATAATTTGTCTTCGGTTGTGCAGGTTACAACATAGACGGACGAAGAACAAACAGACAGGATGCACATTCTAGATGTAGGTTTCCAAATAAAGGTGCACAGGGTTTACCATGGGAATCAGCAGGGGCCCTCTGCACTGGGATAACAAGGATGTCACGTTGTCAGAAAAAATGAATGAGATGATTTGGGACGTTTAAATGATACTGTAATCAATGTCCTAGAATCTCAGAGCTGTGTCTGCAGTCAAAGGACTTTGAACAATGACAGTGAATGAGAGTGGGATGATGTTTTACCTGCTCCTTGTTTCAGACGCTCAGCCAGGGGATTTGTCGTTGCAGCGTCTGGCACTTCCTCAATGAGATCTACATGAAAGAAGAGAGAGAGGAAGTTACCAGTTTGGCACAGAGGACAGTTTTTACTTAGATGCTCCTCAGCTGCTTCAGGGAAAACTTTGATCATAATTTCTTTTCCTGAAAGTCAGCACATGTCCGTCGCTTAACTAGAGTCCAGTCTCATTACTGATAATTTATATGTATATATATATATATCTGCAATACAGTAACTTTTTTTCTGTTTTTGTGCTTTTTTTCAAGCTTTTTCAGCACCTTCCAGCTGTGGTAAACTGAGAACATGGACATATAAATTCAAAAAGTCGCTGAACATTTGGATTGCACAGACCTGTTGTAGGGATAAGTAGTTTGCAGGGTAAGGCCAGTGGTGTAATAGCATGTTGGTAGACCAAGGCAGACAAACAGCCTGTCAAACAGACACAAAACACAGTCAGAAACAAGCATTTGGCAAACGACATGTCTCTAAAATTGCTTGACTTTCATTTCTATCTTTGGTATCTGCAGCTAGTAGCGGTAGCGGCTAATTTAGCTTCAAACATGTCTGGTTTTATTCCTGCAAGGAGGGTCATTACTTGTCATAATTCATCTTAAAATGTTAGATGGATTTGGTTCAATGTGGCTTATTTGATTTGGAATAGTTACTGTAATAAACTTGTAGCTGTATATATAAAAAAATCACTCTATTAGTATTTGTAGTTGTAAAAATCAGATAAATAAAAATAGCAGCTGCACACAAGGAAACAAGTGATAAAGTGAGTAACAAGCTGAAGACAGGAGAGGAGGAAACAAAGAGCAGCGAAGCAGACAGACAGAAGTTTACAGCCTGTCCCATTCTGGATTTGGCAGAGGAGCTTTGTCTCTTTGTACACAAACACACACACAAACACACACACACAAAGACGTCATACAGCCTTGAGTTGTAATTAGTAGGAAGAACATCAGTTAGATCACTTCAGTCATTACTATAATTACCGTAGAATTGCATGTTTTAGAACTTGGCAGGACTTTGACAGAAACACAGGAAGGAGCAGAAACTCTCCAGGAACGTTTGACGTTTCCTCTCAAATCTGTCCGGTTTCATTATGTTCTCTCAGTGCACATGTGAGGGCAGCAGGCCTCCACTTACCGAAGTAAGGCTCGTTCGGACAGCCCTTCAGCTTCACTCCTTTAGGGCTGCTCTCGATCAGGAAGTGCCTCACCAGCTCGTTGGTGATGTCACCTGCAACAAAAGAGCAGGGGCGAGGTGAGGTAATACACAGCTGATTAGCATGGAGACATCATCTCATATCTTTGGTATTGAGATATTAACTTCAGTTCTGTCTCCACCGAAGACCGAAATAGGTAAGAAAGAAGAGCCTCACAAAACACACGAATGACTCAAGTAAATAGTTGCTGCATTTTCTAACCACTTTTAAATAGACTTTCGTGTGAACTACCATCTTGGCTCTTACCTTTCTTGTTCTGATGCACTGAGGGGGGAGGGGAGGCCACCTTCATAGCCAAGCCGTAAGCCCCCCTGAACGAGTGACTGTCACGGATAACAAAGGCTCCAGGCTCCCTCTCTTTCAGCAGGCCAATAGCTGCAACACAGTGGACATTCAGTTATTGATCAGAACTTATTATTAAATTATAAAGGTGAGTGTATTACGTGTTTATTTTAATGTGTCAACCACAAGATGGATCGCCTTGAGATGAGCTTTAAGATCAGTTGTAAAAACCCTTTACTTTTTTTACCAGCACATTTGGACTAAAATTTTAATTTCTCTCAAACCTGCACAGACTAATGTCAATTTCAATATGAAAACACTCAAAACTAAAATAAAGAAAACATTAAATATCTGCTAAACATGAAAATTTCACCATTAACAAACATCCAAGAGTGCTAATGTAACATTTAGCACGACTAACTACTGTGCATACGTACGGTCTGATTGACAGCTCGCAGTGATATATTGTGAGCTTACAGCTTAATTACATCTGCAGTCACTTAATTGTCACAGTTAAAACTTAAAACAACGTTCAAAAACTAGACAAGACACAGTATTAGAATACTTCAAATATCAACGGACAGAGTGTGACGGGGTCATTGGAAATGAGAAACACTGGCTACATTTGGTTAACAGCCTTTGGTGGTTAAAGAGAATTTAGTCATTAAAGGATTGAGGTAAACTAAGGAGAGAATAAAGTTAAAAGGACGACAAAGAGCAAAGGAATACACAAAGTCCCTTTGAGGAATTGCTGTCAGACTGTATTTCATTAAAACTACAACTTCTAACATGACACTTTGTTTAAGACACTCAATTGTTCAAGAAGAAGACCTTTAGATCTTTATTGTTTAGTTCAATGCCCCAGCCCACTCACATATGATAGTTTGAGGAAGGAAGATGGATGAGATGAGCAACACATGCAGATGTTTCCTAATTCTTCACATGTGGTGTGGCTTTTCTTCTGAGAGAGCATGGCACTAAGTATAAACTCTGTGTGATGTCATTGCAGTTGAGCATGTGCTTATGTTTAACGTGATATAATTCAATCTGGGCCATGAGCAAACGCAGAGGGGGCAGCCAATAGCCACCGACCCTCACAACCAAATACACACCCAACCAAGCTAGATGTGTATACATATTAGCATGTGTGTAAAGTTCTACATGCATTTATCAAAAGTGACTTTGTTAGGGCTTGTTTGTTACATTTGAACACAAAGTTCAAGTTAAACAAGAACAATATGTATGGTGAATAATGAATCGTGTTACCTTTGTGTTTTACAGATCAGGCACGAATAGCTCGAGTTCAATCATCCTAATAACATTTTAAATGCTCTACAAAAACACTGCACCAAACACATGTTGACCTACAAGACTGACAAAGACCGAAACATGGATACAAACCCTTTTAAACTTCTCCTGCAGCATAACTCACTCCTCTGGTGTGCATAAATGTCCTTTATGAACTGCAATCGATTATATTTCTGACCAAATACCAAATACATATCTTTAATATTATTCTCTTGTGATGTTAGCCGTTTGCCTCTGGTAAACATTATCGCACACTAAAAACATTCAGCTTCACCTTTAAAGCTCGTAGGGGTTCAGTCTTTGATATTCAAAACAACTTTGAGTGTCTTACCTTGCTCCCTGGAAATGTCCGGCTTGTACCAGAACTTGGACGTGTCTTGGACAAACTTGACATTCAGCTTGCTCTCAGGGCTGCCGTCTGCAACAAAAACAAAAACAAAGTTTGAAGAACATCACAGACGTGCCCAACATCAGTCTATGCAGCCAAGATAAGCTATATATTGCTTAAACACCTGTAAATTTGTATAGCTGAGGTATAGAGCGTACTAAAAATACAGATGACTGAAGCTACAACCTAAATCTTGAACTCTGCAACGTCTTAATCAGCTTATTTCGCTGCTAAGCACAGCTGTATTGCACATGGGAGTTGACATCTGCTTTGTATGCTTAGTGTGCCTGGCAATGAGCCATTATATTTGATGATGATGTACATAGAATTAACCAAAAGCACAACACGAACATGTTGGGCTGTAAGTCACTTGATTGCTTAGCTTTGGCTGTTTTAGAGAGAGAGACACATAAAGCAAACAGAGCAAAAATATTATGTCATACCACTCCAGTTATTATGTGACCTTACCGTGCATATTGAACCTTGAGAAGTCTGAGAGGGTGTGGAAGTAGCTGGGATTGCTTCCTCCAGTGGCTGGGGACATTATCTTCCCATTGAGTGTGCTGTAGGACAGTGCTCCATTTGGTCTGTCTCCACTTGACATGCGTCGCTTCTCTGGAAGCTGGGGCTGGTAACTGGGGGCCGGGCTTCCCTGCCGGAACCCTCCGCCCATTCCCATCATTCCCCCATCCTGATAGCCTGCAGGTGAGATGGGGAAAGAGGGAGTGGGTGGTCCCTGGTAGCCCGAGGAGCTGCTCTGTCGTGACAGGTTGCCGTGTCTCTCGTCTGGAGTGGTGTAGCCGCTGTGCATGGGGTGACGGTCCAAACTGGGACTTCTCTGGGAAACCTGCGATACAGACGGGTGACGGCCCAAAACTGGACTCCCTTGCATGTGTGTGATGGATGGCTGTCGGCTTAGCACAGGGCTGCTCTGCAAGGGCTGGCCCAGGGACGGCTGCCTGCTGAGGACTGGGCTTCGCTGAGACCCTTGTCCCAAAGAAGCCTGTCTGCTGAGGACCGGACTTTTCTGAGCTCCCTGAGACAGACGACGAGCGAGGATGGGACTGCCGCTGTGACCTACCATGCCCACCTCAAAGCCATTAGCAGGTGATATTTGCTGGCCCATCATGGATCCATCCTGATTAGCAGTTGGGCGCTGCTGAAGGAGGATGGTGTTTTGGGTGGGGTGGTCAAGGATGTTGGTCCGGTGCTGTGCATGGGGACTACCATGACTGAACGTTGTCTTGGAGGGTTCTGACATGGGTGGGCTGGGATCTGAGGTCACAAAGCCCCCCACTAGGGTGCTGGGGCCAAGGTAGGATAGTGTAGGGGTAGTAGTGCCAAGGTAGGAAGAAGTTGGAGAGCTGGAATCTAAGTAGGAGGATGTTGGAGTGTTCAGGGCTTGATATGACGGGGTGGGAGTCGGGTAGGTGCTCTCTGTAGCCTGGGAGCGGAAGCCAGAATCAGTAGTGGGTTGGGACGGAGTGCTGACACTGCTCTCAGCCAAGGGGCCATCCCTGGAAATGAATTGGAAAATGTTATCAACTGACTAAAGTTTCTGTGCATTTCCTTAACGTGTTCTCAAGAGTTCTTGACTCACCCCTGTGAGCTCTGGATGGGGCTGCTGCTGGACAGAGGTGGGTTCAGTGTGTGGGAGGCAGGAGACGGACTTCTCTGCTGGTTCATAGTCTCTGCTGGTGGGCTCAGGCTTTGAGGTGACGTGGGCTGCTCTCCACCCACCACTGCCGACCTCGCCACGGACTCTACGTAGCTTCTTGGTCCTGCATGAGAGGGAAAGAAGTTTCTTCATGAGACACTCATATATGGCATTGTTGCTTTTTCGTATTTTTTAGACTCTTTAGATCTGCGGCATTGTAGCTATGTTTTCTTTTTCTTTTTCAATTCCTGCTCAGAATGTAATTGATATCAGTCCATATGAGATTTATAATCCCTCCAGCAAGTTCTGGATCTATCTTGGGGTTGTCTTCCAGTTGGATATGCTAGGAAAACCTCCAAAGAGGGCATCAGAGAGGCTGCAGATGCTAACCATGCCTGATCTTATTTACCACTCACATTTGTCTCATTTACCCATAGCTTATGACCATAGGTGAGGCGCGGAATGTGGATAGACGCGTAAAACAGAAACATATACGTTATATATTATATAAAAAGATAAAAACAACCATGAAAATAGATTTCTGCTGACACCGTGGCACAGGTTATGAAATAAAATGGCTGTGATAGTTTATGTTGCTGTGAGACTGGTTGTGACTTTTCCACACAACAAATGAAGATGATTTTTATTTTTTTAGGTTGACAACATTTGAAGAACTGAAAAAAAAAAGATATGGTGGTTATTTTAAACACTGACTGTGGTTGATGATCGGTGGCATAACAGCAGCACTCTTACCTTCCTCAAACTCTCTGTTTTCATCATCTGTGAAGCATCATTGGGCAAAATCCAGAGAAACAAAGTATTGTAAAGAAACAGAGGCACAGCAAGGGAAGGACTTTTGTTTGTTTCAGTTTTTTGTCATACTTACCATACTCATTTTTGGTATTAATCTGCATGAAAGTCTATTCACAAGGACAAGTACTAGTGGTTGAGTGTTCACGTTTAGCCTTAAATTGCACACAGCTTTGAAAACTATTATAACTCGGACTTAGTTCTTGTGCAGTGTTCTTGTCCGTGTCTCAGTTGGAAAAATGGCCACCAAAGATTGTGATTTTGATTGAGCGTTGAAACCAACCTGAGCCTGTTTGATTTAGGAGGATCTCTGCCGGGTTATGAGGCTTCAAACCAAGAGCTGACAGGGGAGTCTTGGCCAGACCAGGAGGGGACCGACCTGAGGAGAATGGGGCAGTTTTTACCACACAGTGCAACATATTGCAGACATCTTGACAGCTGCTACCTGTTGACACAGTCTAACCAAATCACTTTTTTGAGTAAATAAATAAGTTACAAATAATGGCAGAGTGCGTAAAAGCAGTTCAGTCCATTTTGAGTTGGCTTTAATTCCCAATAGTCATATACTAATACACAGATAGACAGCTGTCAAGACAATACATAGACATGTTTCAGCACAGGTCAGCAAACAACATGTTCACAGGGGGTGCTCATGCTCTGATGGAGGGGCAAGACATGCATGTGACCAATCACAGTGTGACGAACTGGCATTGACCCCACCTCACTCTATCGCCAGCAGAATGAGGTGTGTGTCAAATGCAAATACACATCAAAGCAGAGCTGAGTCAAACTAAACTCATCAGGTTCCCTGGGAATTTGTCATGTAAGAATGGCACAAATCCCACTTTTCAGCTTTTAATCATCTGCAGCTGTGAGTTTTAAAGAGTGCAGTTTGTCTTAGTTTTACGTTATTTATTTTCTTAGCAGGTCAATCCCTGTATTCCTTAAATCAAAGGTTGTCTAATGAATTAAAATTAATTTTGACACAGCTTCTGCGAGACAAACACCAGAGGGAAAGTAAAGAGTAGAGTCTTGTGCTGCTACTGGAGCCTTTTAGTTACATTTCAGCCTTTAATATCCTACCTGTGAATCTGATATATTTAAGGTGACCTTCTCCACTTAATGAATCTGTCATGCACCTCAACCTTCCCTTACTGCACCAACTACTCCTTTATTCCCCTCCAGTGTAAGCACAAATCATTATGCATAAGAAAAAAAAACTCTTGGGATAACAAACACAATTGCCAGCACAAATATCAAATGGCCATACATAAATGATTGGATAAATGAGATTTGCTGGAAGTGGGCAAGCAGGGTGCTGGTTGCGGTGAAACAAGGCACTGACGGTAATCAAAACACACATGGCAACAGCAACACAGAGAGCAGCAACTGCTGAGACGGACAAGTTCACATCTTGATATTGTTTGTTTGTTTGTTTGTTTACATGCATGGATCTACTAAAGCGTGTTTGTGTCTGTGTTTGCTAAAAACGGTTCATTTCTGACTATATCCATCTGTTAAACTGTTTGCTGCTCCTCAGGTTTAGCCATTTGAGCAGCATGGCCTGAGTGATGGTAATGTTGGTCACTTGGTCCATCACTTTGGTTCAGACTGACACATATCAATAACCAGTGGGTTGACTGCCACTAAATTGGTACAGACAGTCATGTTTTCCAGAAGATAAAACTTATTAGATTAGTTCATCCTCCTCCTGTAGCATCAGCATAACCTTGACATTTTTGGCTTGTAGTAGATTATCTGAAAAAATACTTTGCACATCTGTTTCATAAGACAGCTGTGCAGGAAGCTTTCAGGTAAACTGAGTTTAATTAAAATAATGAACATAGTAAACATTTTTATCAGCACACAACTTGTAGCTTCTCTACTTCTGAACCAAACAAAGTGAACTGATTGGTCATTCTGACGTGTGTTTGTGAGTTTCTACACAGGAAGTCTCCTTTGTTGCCGGTGCTGCTCTCGTGTGGCTCTCGTGCTGAAGCAGTGCATACTGTGATAAGTGATGGGTGAAGGCTCACTCGGGCAGAGAGGGGGGACGGGATGGGGGATAAATTGGCTGACGTTGTGGGACAGTGGAACTCCGTTAGAGAGACGTGCATCCGCCACTTACCAAAGAATCCCAACCAATTCTTTGTACTTGCAACCTGGATGCCCCTCACTTAATTGTGGGTGATGTGTGTGTGTGAGGGGGGGGCTAGGAGACCTCTTGACAATGTGATTTGAGGATGTGAAATAAATCTACTGTGGCGTGCACTAATCAGTCAGCTAATCATGCTTTTTTAACAAGTTTTGCAACTGACTGCAAAACTATTCGTAGTTAACCGATGACTGTTAACTATTCGTTGTACTTCGCTGGAAAAAGGATATTTTGGTTTTGAGGTTTCATTAAAAACAAACAATGAAGAAAATCAAATATTTGATCATTTATGCATAGCTATTGCAATTCTTTTTTCTTTTTTTTTTAAATTCATGCTGGTTTAATTTTGTTTTCGTATCGCTGTGAACACAACGTTCCCACTCTGAGAAAAGGGAGTCATGTTATGTTGCAGAACAGGTGTTAGAAATATGGTGTGTTTTTTATGACTGACTTTTATGGGTGTGCCCTGCAGGAGATAGGCAAGAGGACTGGATGAGGTAATTGGCAGAGTTGGCAACCATTGCTTTACCTAATACATGACTCTTGTTTTAGTAACGGGGTGTATAGCCTCAGTGTTTTCGGACCATAGGAACATTTTCATATCTCTAAGAATTGTTGGACCCCCCCCCCTTTTACTATTGATGCTGCACTGCAGGAACCATAAACTATTTTAGTTCTTAGAACTAACTATTTTAGCTCTCTCAGCATGGGAGGGACTTTGAATGACGAAAGTGCACAGTGATTGGTCCATACGTTAACTGGTCAAACGCCAGAACCAAAGCAGTACCAGAGATCGGTGTGTGTGAGTGTATTGGTTTGTCTGTCTACATCTTTTCCAGTTTTGTGGACTCTGTGAATAACCTAAACATGGTTTTCTTGTAAAATAAGCTTTTTTCTTCCTTGAGAAGAAGGCTGGATAGAAAGTAGAGATGAAAACGACATGTAATTGAGAAGCCGACAAGACTTGATCTTTGGACATCACTTACACCAAACTGGCATGGCCTTTTTATGTCTCTTTATCCTTTTTTCATCGTACCGATGAGCCAATAAAAAGCCTTAAGTAAGTTGATTTAATCCAAGTTTTCTCCGTTCCACTTGGAAAAAAGTGAACAGCAAAAACAAGTGCTGCCATTAAGGAGTGATTGTAAGGTAAATAACTTGTGACATGAACAATTTGTCTAAATTTTGAACTACAAAAAAGATTTTTTTTAAATTACCTTGATTATTAGAAACACATGAATGGTATTTAACCTGTCATATTGCATGAGAAAACTCAAGATAACAATGATACCATTCCAAATTGATACAATACAGTCCTCACTTAGGGTTGATTATTAAAAGCACGGTTGAATATCTGAAGTAAGAATGTCTAAGCTCCACGATGCCCTCTGTCAGCCAAAAGGGGGAACTTACACAGGTTGAAGTAAGGGGTTTGCGGCGAGATGGGGAAGGCAGGGGTTTGGGGTAACACCTCACCACCAACTGTGGGTGTAGGACTGATTGGGCCGCCGTCCATCTCCTCAAAGGCCTCGCGGTAGCTGTGCATGTGTCTCTGGAGAAAATACATTGACAAAAAACATACACATTTCAATGTGGAAACAAGAAAAATGGGAAAAACATGTTAGAAAATGTGAACTTTTTTACCTCCTTGGGTCGTCCTCCAGGATTCATGGCTATGGCGTTGACAAACTCCGGAGAAACACAGCGAACGGGGGAGCGAACAGGGACGTCAGAGGGTTCGTCTTCAGGACCGTTCTGATATTGACCCTCACTGGTGATGCGGCGGCGAGGCAGAGTTGCAGGCTCATCCGGGGAAACTGTACGGGCCTGGACACCTGAGACAACACCCAAGATAATGTTAAATCCAAGCATGGGATG
>JAPZDZ010000005.1:20410920-20426929 GCA_029783805.1 Acanthurus tennentii
CAGTTGCATTCTTGTCTATTGTCAGTCTGTTGTTAACTTTCCGCTGCAGCCTGAGCCTCAGCAGACGTCAGCAGTGTAAGGTGAACCTCTCAACTCTCTTTCAGGTTGCAGACTACATTCCCCAGCTCGCCAAATTCAGCCCTGACCTGTGGGCCGTCTCTTTGTGCACGGTTGATGGACAGAGGTGAGACAGTCACAAGCCGGACTTAGTGCTAAAAGAAAACTGTGACGTGTTGAAATTTGATCTCATTAATTTTACTGTTTGTCAGAGTCTGGCTTCCTGAAGGTTAAACAATGATCGCTTTACATCCAGTGGTGTCAGTGACAAATGACAAGGAGCCAGTTTTCATATATTTGCAGTGTCACTGTCAGTATCATGTTTTTTAAGTATTAAGAAATAAAAATATTGCAAACTGTTAAGTAAAAACCACATGGTGATTAATGATTCTGCCATGCTTTGCTTCTCCTAGTGCATGGATAGGATGGCATAATAATGTTTTTATGAATTCATTGTAGTGTAATACAGTCAGTATTCAGCCTAGTTTTCAGTTCAGGAGATTTCAAATAAATAATAAGCCACAGGACATTGCATTGTTATTCTCAGGTGACACATTCTTTAGTCATATCTAGGCTTCCAGTGTTTCTGTGTACACCTTGTACTACCAAGTAAAAAAAACAAAACAGGACAGTCCAAAGTGTGTTGTAGTGATGTCAACAGGTGTGTGGACCAGCTTGTCCTCTTTTGGCCGTTGTGAAATTCCATAGATTTTTGTTTATTATGTTAGTGTAAGAGGGGAAGTCATAAAGATAACAGGGCACTGAGCAGATTGTGTGGTTCTGTTATCATGCACTTACACTCCTTCACTGAACTTTGTGTTTTTTTCCTGAACACACTGGAAATCTCATCAACAAAACCTCTCCCTACGTTTTTGTTTTTGTTTAGTTTCTCTTTCTGATTAAGTGGTTTCTGATCTCTGACCTAGCAGCGGCTTTGCCACTTTCTTTCACTTTTTGTCTTTTGTTTTTTTATAGACACACTGTTGGAGACACCAAGGTCCCCTTCTGTCTGCAGTCCTGTGTCAAACCACTGAAATATGCTGTTGCCGTTAATGACTATGGCACAGAGTATGTGCACAGTTTCATTGGGAAGGAGCCCAGCGGCCTGCGCTTTAACAAGCTCTTCCTGAATGAAGATGGTGAGCCATTTACTTTTTCTCCTTTCTAATGTTCACTGAGTCTTCTTCCTGTTTGTAAGTGTATAAAAAGTTCATCAGGTTTATGGTATTAAAGGTAAATAATAATCAAAGAAAAGTTGTTTAAACAATAATTTTCTCTGGGTGCTTTTCAGTTTTGGCCACTGTATTTTTTTTTGTATCCAGAGTGTGTCAGAGGTGATGTTTACCTTCAGGCCTGTCATCTAAAAAACAAAATCAGCAGGAAAATTGTATCTTAAACTAAAAATAAAATAGCTCTTCTTTTTATTAGTCATTTGTTGTGGTTAGTTTGTTAGAGGAAAATGCCTCAATCCCCCATGTGTCGTAACTTCCTCGTTAGCAAGGATAGCCTTGTGATCATGTATTGTGTAAGGAGATCTCACACACACACACACACACACACACACACACACACACACACACACACACACACCAGTAAGGAAAGTGACGTAATCATGACAGTACTTGAACAGCCGTAGAGATCTGAGGGTGGGGGGTTTCCTCTCATGTGGAGCAGCTCATGAAAATCAAACTCTTCCTCTTAGTTTAACTTCCCATGAAGGAAATAAATGCCAAAAGTCACATGACATCACCAGCTAACAAATGATTAACTTTACATTGACACACTTCCACACATTGGAAACATGCTATTCCCCCCTGGCTGTTGAAACACATTGTTCCAGCCAGGATTTGTACTGTAGCCAAAACATCTGATGTATGTTCAAAGCTCAGTTTGGGTCATCTAACACAGCAAAATGCAATAACACTCCGTTACGGTCAACTTGTTGTCGATTGAAACCACTAGTTGACAATGTGCATTGTTGTAGAATTATTTTTTTTCAGGTTTTGACATGGTGCGACTATTTCCTACTTTCTATTTCCTATTAGTATTTAGTGAAGGAAAAGACTCACACTATCCCTGCAAGAAAGCAGTTGTGCTTAGAATTGTTAAAATAATTGCCTTTAAGTTAAAAACATATGCTTTATGTATGCATTATTGACTAATTGACTACTTTTTGGTAGTGGCTGTCCACTGAAATGTAGCGGTTCTGGTTCTCTTGCTGGTATCTTGACCCAATATGTGCTCTCCATGTTGACTGTGCTCTAAATGTTTGATTTGTTTGATCTGTCTATATGCAGAGTGCTCGGACATCCAAAAAACGTGACTGAATGTTTACACTTGAATCCTCTGCGTCATGTTCAGTAAGCTCTTGGTTTTGTTTTTGCAGATAAACCTCACAACCCCATGGTGAATGCAGGTGCTATTGTTTGTACTTCGCTGATAAAGGTAAGAGCATTGCCGCTTATTTTCATCCTTGATGTGTGTGTTTATGTCCAGTCTGTGTGTCATTTCCACTAAAGCCTTAGCCAGAGAAATCCTAGCAAGGTTGGTATCACTGAGCTGCTTTGTAAAGCTGATAAAATGAAGGAGAACATAAATATTGGTAGCAGATAAGATTTAACTGTTTAACAATTGCCTGATTAGCCTATATTTGTTTGAACCCAATGAAACCTACTGGAGCAAACTCACAATGATGCAGTATTTTCTGATTTAACACCTTGTCAGACCTTTTTTTTGTGGCATCGTTGCTTGCTTAGTAGACTATTAACTCCACTATTTGTTCAGATATTTATGACTCTTGACTCAGCTGGAATAGTTTTTAGGTCACTACTTTAGTCCACTACCACGTGTCTTGTTGTGGCGATTTAAGACTTGTGCTAATCCTTCCTGAAGGCACTTAACTGCCCTAGCACACACGCTGTTATTGTCCCTGCTGAAAATAACCTGCATGGAGAGCAGGTCAAACTCAGGTGCACGCAGGCCGGCCACAGTCGGCTCAGGAAGAGAGGGATAGGAAGTCAGATAAAACCCTCTATCTTTGCATTAGAGTTTGCATGTCACACTATCTGAATTATAAGCCTGTGTGAAGACAGATCAACAACAAGTTGGAACATTTAAATCGTTCCTCATCTGTCAAATTAAACAGGCTGCGGTTAACAGGTTCACCTAATACAGGAAAGATTAAATGTGGCTTTAAGGACAAATTTGTCAGTTTGTTTCACATAAGCAGTGTTTCTTTTTTAAGCTCTTTACAGCTGCAGGTGATCATTCTTGGGTTTAATTTTTAACTCCCTAAACCCCACCAGGCTCTCTCTAGTAATCCATGCTAATGGTGAATTATTAGCACACATAAGAGCTGTCCTAACACCTCGACTGTGCTGCAGCTCTGTTGCTTCTCACAGCTGCAAGTCTGAACCACAGATGGTTGAGTTTTTTTGCTGTTGAATTATGGATTTTGACACATTTTCCATACATTTTGGTGTTTGACTGTATTTTTTATGGATATGGCCTCTGTTGCCAACAGTTTGTACAAGGCACTTAGACTCTGAACTAACTTGTATTAATAATAAAACACTTCAGTCTTGTAACATTCCTATTAATGTTGTAAGAAACATGTGCAATCAAAGCTTCATGGTGTGATTATTAGGATTTATTTATTTATTTATTTTCTTGTTGAGAGCAAACAAATATTTAACCAAAAATGGTTCCCTTAATCATCCTGTACACACAGTGGTGCAGGAATGAGTCCTAAAATTAGCATCATTGAACTTCCAGTTTCCTCATTTGAAGTGAATGTTTCTTAAATGGAACTTTTGGTTAAAAACCATTCAAAAAAAAACTTACAGGTTGTACCTGAAATAAGGCCTGTGGCTCATACAGGTTAAAGAAACTTTCATGTTTTTGCTCTTTTAACATAAATTAATCATTAATATCCCATCCGTGGCTTTTGAGGCTTTTATGTGTCTCAAAAAAGCTGGTTGCAAACAGGTAACTGAATGACACTACAGAGTTTGTCGGGGACGTAAAACAACAAAGTAGCTAATGTGCTTGATGGCCCTGAATTAACAGCCTTTTTGTTTGCACATGTGCTCTTACAAACTGTTCTAATTTAAACTTTTTTAACTTATCGGTCATGATGTGCATAAAGTACTGAGTAGCAGTGAGCTCAGTGGTGATGGCACTGAAGTCATAAAAATTTGGTGCAGTTTGTTTATAGCCGTTTGTTAGCCTTTAAAATAGGGGTTTTTATTTATTTGTTTATCTTGTTGAACAAGAATGGAAGTTTCCTAGACTTTTTTGAGCCACAGAACTTATTTCTGCAATAATCCAAAATCCAGTGGAGAAATCCATTTTTTACTTTTTTGTTGATGTAACCAGGATTATAATTTCTACACAGGGCAACAAAAATGTCATCTTGGCTGCACTCTACATGACAGAGATTGTGCACGCTGAGGCTTGTGGCTTTCTTGATCATGGTTAGATTTTGGACTCTTTTATATTCTAAGAGAGGACGTAGAAAACAGACAAGCTCTTTTACTCTTTCACTTATAGAATCTGTCTCAGACCTGCTTTCAAATTTTCTTTTTAGCTGTTCTTTTTGTGCATTATCACCTTGAAAATCTAATCTTGTTTATCTTGTGTTTATTGTGTCACCTATGTTGACCAGATGGTTTCTGTTGACGTGGAAAACACTCAGACATGTCGACATTTTTCTTGACTCCTATTGTTATTTCATGACAGCAAGCCAGTATCCAGTTATGTGAACTGCAATCTGTAGGCACAATAAAGTGTAATGATGGTAGATTAAAAAAAAAAAAAAAAAGTTTAATGAGTGGTTGTACTAGATCATAGAATCTGCCCAGGTGTATTACCTGTAACATTTATTGTGCAATTAAAACAAAAGCTGTTACAGCAAGTCCTTTTACGATGGCATGCTTTTGAAGTTGGTTTCATAAAGTTAATTTTTAAACAAAGTACCACTCATTACCTCTAGTGCTGTTCAGCAACATCCATTCTTGTGGAGCAAAACAACAGTTAACAAAACATTTAAAGACCTTTCAAATATCATGCAGATATCTTTTCTTTGTCATACAGGTAAAATAATAAAAGATGTGCAGGTTCTTCCTCTGATCTTATTTATCTTATTTATCCATGGTGTGTAAGAGCAGAAAAAACTGATTATATTGACAATTTAATTTGTTATGACCTTAGCTTCCAAAAAGTTAAGCAGTTGTGTGTCAACAGAAACATAAACTACACCCTGGATTTAAATCATTCGGCCAGTTAGCATTTTGAGACCTTACAGCTTTCAAACAGAAGTAGAAAAAGACAAGGCATTTCGAGTAAACTGGAATTGTAGTTATATAATTGTAGAAAAAATACTCACCCCTGTCTGTGATCTCTATCATCTTAAGTTGACTTTTTGGAGAAATATTTTATCATCAGGAAATAAACATTTGCTTTATCTGAAAAGTAAGTTTTATAAAAAAAACTTAACGCTAAAGCAAATTACCTTTTTATCAGTAAATGGGTCACATTGTTTTTTGTAATGTTAATTGCAAACTCCATTGAGAATTAACATCAATTGCTACAGTTTACGACAGCTAACTCGTTCATTCTGTTAGCAAACTACCCATAATGCATTCTGCACAAACCAGCATGTTGACAGTCGTATGTGAAAGAGGAAACCTGTTAAACTGCATAAGTCAGTCTATAAAAATGATTCACACATCACCTCACACTTACAGAGACAGTAATGTGTTTCCACATCTGTTCACCATTGTTGTCAGTGTCTCAATGTGTTTTTGTTTTTCCATACTGAAGCATAAATGTGAATGACGCAGTTGTTCGGGTTGCCCAGTTTGCTTTAACCTCGGTGGGAAAAACTATGGGATGGTTTCCGTGGCAGTATGCCCCAAACTGTTGTTACATGGTGCTTGAAGGCTACATGTTGTTGCTGTTTTTGTATGTTGTTGCATATTTTCCAGACTTAGGAACTGTGGGAAATAATGACTGCTGCTGCAGGTCAATTGACGTTGGTAATTTTTTCTTCCTTTTCCATATCTATCTCCTCGCACTCTCCCAATCCCCTCAACCCTCCCCCACTTCTTTCTCTTTCTTCTCCAATCAGCTCCATAGAAATCCCATTTAGTGACTCTTTAACACCTCCATCCATGTTATACTACTTTTGCTTCTGCACAGTAATGTGTAGAGTTTAAAAATGTAATGTCAGTTACACATGATGCATCAGCATTTTTAAATGTTTAAGTCAACAAGCATCTTTTCACACCATCTTAAATGTAAATGATCAATAAAATCATGTAAAGCTAAAGCACTTAAAATGTGCATGTGACCATATTTCTTGTGCTAAGTTTTCTTTGTGGGGATAAGCAGCATCAATGAACTTAGGACCTGACAATATGTACACTAAGTTTAGAAAAAAAGGAAGAACATTCCTCCCTTATATTCCTCTCTCCCCTCGGTTCAGCGAACAGGCTCTTTGCACAGATGACAAGTTGAAGTTTATGAAGTTTATATACAGAAGGCACACATCCTCAACACATACATATACACACCTGCAATTTGGTGACAAACTGCCTGCATACACCCACATTTCTGCAGCCAAGCCTCGTGTATAAACATGCACATGCACATACAGTCAGGGCTGCTTCAGATTGTGAAAAATTTTGTTTTATACTCTTTAGACTCGGAGTAATGTTAAATCTCTTATTTGGAATCCGTGAGCTGTAAAAATGGTGAGACATGTTTCTCTTTAAATGGCTAAGTTCTGGTAATGCACATGTCTACTAAATCTCCCTTCCCACTTAAAAAATCTTTTCCTCTTTGTAACCCAATCGCAATCCAATCTTTTTAATATTTTGTATCTATTTGTATAATTCTTGGAAAAGCTCTTATGATTTAACATTGTATTTGTCTAAAAATCTGTTCATATCTGCTTAATCAGTAGTTTAATTTGTCAGCAGTAGTTTTATTACTTAAGCATTACCGTATCGTTTAGGATGATGCTGTTCTTGTCCACTGCAACATCCTTTGCTGAATAAACTGTACTAACTGCTTTTTCTTTTCTGTTTTCAGCAAGGTGCAAGCAACGCAGAAAAATTTGACTATGTAAGTACAAGATGTCAGACCTTGGCCAGATGCTTAATTTAAAAGTAGTTCAGTTAACTTTTATGTAGTTTGTGCAGGAGACTTTGCACAGGCAGCATAGTGAACACATTTGTTTTTTCTTGGAGACTCTTTGTCTTTATGTTTTTTTTTAATTTTCCTTCTTACCAATAAAGTAAAAGCTGTGACCAATTCCTAACTACATAATTATTAAACTATAATATAAAAGAAACATAAAAGAGCTCCCTTGGATGGACGAGCCTACATAGAATTATTCCCTGAATCTGCAGCTTCTGTCTGCTTTACAGAGTGTCCAAAAAGGTGCAAAAAAAGCTCTAAAAACCCTCAATACATCACCTGCTCAGCACCAAACAGGAGCAACAGTCAGAGACCAATTGGTCAACATTGTTTTGCAATTGGCCAAACAACTAGTAAATGCAGTTTTAAAGATTGTATGAAAATCACAATTTTAATCATCTGTTGTACCCAACGCTTTGTGTATCAAACGTGCTACTTACAGTTAGTAATGCAGTATTAAATTGGTACACAGCCACTGTAAATTCAAGAAATGCTACTGAGCTGAACTTTTATGAAAGACAGGTCTCACCTCATGTAGAATGTAACATCATACCATGATATCACACTCACAAGTCTCACTGTTTCCCTCACAGGTCATGAACTTTCTGAAAGAGTTGGCGGGAAGAGAGTATGTTGGCTTCAGCAACGCCACGTAAGTCCATCTTAATTTCAAAATATCTGTCCAAACTTTCTAGATCTTTTCTTTCACACATGGCAGAAAACTTGAAGAGGTAGTGCTACCGACTTCTGCCACACTGGGCCACATAAATCATAAATCAATCATAAATCATCAAAAACATGAAAGGCTCTATAAAGATGTTGTCCAGCGATTATCTCTTAAAAACATAAAATCTCTGAAATTTTACCTCAGTTCAACTTCAAGAGAAAACTTCAAGGAAACTGATCCAATCGGTCAACTTTAGCCCATAGTAGGCTACTCCCACGGAAGAAGTTGTTTGTTTCTTTTATTTTTTTGTGGACTTTATTAAGGGGGTCGGGTAAGCAGCACACAGTCCCATACTTGGTCTGTTTGGCATCTGAAGGTCACATCTGAAGGTCACTTGCATGTGCATGAGTCATGATGACACCACATGCTAACAATGTTTCTGGAAAAGACCAAGTTCAAGTGGCTCATGTTGCAGTATTATCACATGACGGTATGAGAGCTCTGGTTGTACTGTACATATGAGGGGCGGGGTGGTTGAATTCCAACACAAGAGTGTAAGCACCCCCCCCCCTCTTCAACACACACACACACACACACACACAGCAGTGTAACTGTTTCCTTCCTCTGTGTAATGGGAGTGCTCTGCTCTTTGTGTGACAGATTCCAGTCTGAGCGTGAGTCAGGCGACAGGAACTTTGCCATCGGCTACTACCTGAAAGAGAAAAAGGTTTGACCGTGGGCGAGTCATGCAGCATTGCCTACTTTGTTCTTCGTTGTCTCTTTATTCTTGTTTCTCCTCCCTGGAAAGCTGACAAGCAGTGACTGTGTTTATAAAATTAAAAAGTTTGTAACAGAAATAACAAATTACCAGTCAGTAATGATGTAATCAGTGATTAACAGAGAAGTTAACATGTGCTTTGTTTTGGAATAAGGTGGATCTAATAAAGCTTTATTAGACCTGCTTATCTGTCTCTGAAGTGGCTGCTGCTTATCTGAAAATGAACAGTAGTTGATAATTGTTCATCTTTGGGCCTCGACTTTTTATAAACCCTGTTTTGTTTTTTTTTTTTCACGGCAGTGTTTCCCAGAGGGAACGGACATGACATCCGTACTGGACCTTTACTTTCAAGTAAGTGCAGCAGTGTAGCAATGATTTTAAGCTTCTACCTTCTTAACTTCTAATGAAATATAATACAGTTTTTCTACTTTTCTGTCTTTTTTTTAACTATTGATTTCATCTAAAGTTTAAAAAGGGTGTCAGAGATCATAACTAAAACCAGTTTCCACCACACATTGCTTCCTTTCTGCCAAACTTCCTTCGTTTTTCATCAGGTTTACATCCACGTGTTTGAATGTGTGTGTGCGTGAGAGAGGGTGTGTGTTGTGTTCATGCCAGTTAGCTAAAGGGGGCGTGATATTTGGAGTAGCCAATCACGTCCGAGTTCAAAGGAGTGGCTTAGACTAAAAAGGTGTATGTCTGCCGAAAAGGCTTCTTGTTACATGATGCAACTTTGAAAAAAGGCACATGCAGAAACACAGTCATGCACAACTTCGCCTCATTCCTTTTCATAACTCATAAACCAGTTGTTGTGAACAGTTGTGAGAGGCATCAACATACGAGGCAGAGTCTCATTTTGAAATGGTGGCAGTTTGCCATGCCCTTAAACTTCAGCCATGTCACCAGCAGCCTTATTGGTTTACAGAAACCTACTTATTTGTTTCTCAAAAGTGTGAACACCTCATTGCAACTGCAGATTTCTGAGGCGAATGTGTGCAACTTATGCTTTTTTTTGTTGGTTGTGTTTTTAATGAGAGAACAGAGCAAAATTAAACAGCATCATAACACAAACCGTCCTTTTGTTTAAACTTCCAGCTTTGCTCCATTGAGGTAACCTGCGAGAGCGCCAGCGTCATGGCAGCCACCCTGGCTAACGGCGGCATCTGCCCAATCACGGGTGAGCGTGTGCTGAGCCCCGAGGCTGTGAGGAACACGCTGAGTCTGATGCACTCCTGCGGCATGTACGACTTCTCAGGACAGTTTGCTTTCCATGTAAGTAAAAGGAGGGGCTCAAAAAGAGTGAACATCAGAGGAGTAAACAGATTCTAACCTGTGAAGTGATCTTATTACAGCAGGTACTTCCAACACCAGACACTTATTGGCCTGATTTGTATTTTTATGCATTATTAATTATATTTTTACACTCAAACAACGAGACTCAAACTTTAGTCACCCTTTTATATTAGCTTGCATAAAGTAATCTGGTAAAATTATGAGTACTCATAAAAGACTGATCCACATTATAAAACAAACATATTTGATCCCTCCATAGTATCGAGGCAAAACTAGGGCTGATCCCTTCTAGTCAACATGCTTTCGCTCCACCGAATTCTCATTGGTTAATTGCTGTCATTGTTTTGCAAGAGGATTACACAGATTATTGCACATTACTTAGATTTCCGTCATGGGCTGGAAGGGTGAAGTCTGTTTAATGTCTGATCCAACTGCTTCAGACATTTACATTCTTATTTGCAGCTTCATAATGTGATTTTTAATTTAATTCACAGTTGCATTTCTTGAATTTGTGTGAGATAGAGGCAGCAGCATTTAACATGTAAACCTCTGCATGGCAAAGCTGTCACATCTCATTGTTTGCCTGAGTGGAGTTACAGCCTAAAATATAGAGAGAACTGGCAATGCATAAAAAATATTTTCAGCATTTCTTGATTAAAAACATTTGAAGCAGTTTGTTAAAACAGCAAAAAGGTGAAAGTCTACTCTTCACTGATAACTCACCTTTTATTATATTCAGTTTGAGGTCAAGTGTGGTGAGTTTTACTTCTCGGGGTAAATGACCTCTCGTTTAACTGAATGACAAAGCAAAGTTATGGTCACTGAAGGAAAATACAATATATTTTTAATACAATATCCCCCCAAAAAAGTGGATAAGTTGATGTGTCAGAAAAACTGTAACAGTGTCAACTTGTTCTTTGCTGACTTCTTATTTTTAACATTGTGCTGCTGCCATCATAATACTGCAGACGCACACACACACACACAGCTTGTCTTCTGTTGTGTAACCGGTCTGTTGTTGCTGTTGTAGGTCGGTCTGCCAGCCAAGTCTGGAGTAGCAGGAGGGATCCTGCTGGTTGTACCCAACGTGATGGGTATCATGTGCTGGTCGCCTCCACTGGACAAACTGGGCAACTCAGTCAGAGGAATACAGTTCTGCACGGTACGTAATGTCTGGAAACAGAGCACATCCCAGCATGCATGCATGCAGTGTGTACTTGTACTAAGATCTGCACAGTATCTACTTATGTTATATTTAGGAGCTGAAAATGTTTTGTTTGTATCCTGAGATGAGCTAAAGCCTGACCTGAGACATGAATTACGGTTTACTAACAGAGCATTTAGGACAGATTACACTCCAAATGACGCAGTCACTTGAGAAAAAAATGACTTTAACTGGAAATGTGCATCAGCGTCCTTGAGGTTTTACCTTGGCTCCCTCACTTTAAGAGTGACTGAACCTGTTTAATGAGTAAGTGATGCTTGATTACTGATCAGCTAGAGGCCAGGTCTGAAAATAGATCTCCATCAACACTTCAGGGCAGTTTGAAGATTTTATATTTGTGCAAATGTAATCAGATTCCTTTTAATAAAGCAAACAAGCTCATGTGCTTTAAGAGATGTTTTTACTGCTAAAATTAGACTTTTCTACTTCTGACACTTTAATTTAACGGTGCAAACAAATGCACAGTAACATTATCTATGGCTCTTTAAATCCCAGGACCTCGTGGAGCTTTTCAACTTCCACAACTATGACAACCTGAGGCATTTTGCAAAGAAGCACGACCCTCGCAGAGAAGGAGGAGACCAGCGGGTAAGGACATGCAACATCACGTCTGCAGGAACATTTAAATAATGCCGCCTCTCTGAACTACACTGACACCAAACACCTTCTGTCAGAGAGCACAGGGGTCACTGAGTTCATACTTAACAGCTTATAGAAATCTGCATTGCCTGTTCTAGCAGTTTGCTAACATTCTCCAAATCTCTAAAGAAAGCTCAGTGAAGAATAACCTGATGTCACATAAGCAGAATAACCCCTTTCCCCTGTCCTTCTTATCTTTGGGTGCTCTGTTTGAATTCTTGTGGAGATTGCTGAAGGTGTTGTCAGACATACTGAACATTTCTTTCTGCTCATGTCACTCTTTAAAAGTGAGAGGGTGTTGTTCAGCTTGCTGTGCATTAGGTGTAAGAAAAAAAAAAAACACTTATCCAGCTAAATTTATAATGACAAAGAGCTGAGAGTTTTTACCTCACACCTTAATGTCCTCAGTGTGTCGACTAACCTTTACAAAGTGGTGACAAAAGTATATGGAAGTCCACACTGATTAAAAGAAAGTAGAGCCAAAGTCAGTTTACCTTTTTTAAAGGTCCACTGTGTAAGATGTAGTGAAATCTAGTGGTGAGGTTGCAGACTGAAACCGCTTATCCCTTCCTTCACCCTCCTTTATAAAGGCCTGTAAGAGTAGCTGTGATGGCTGCATAACTTGCACAAGTGTTTAGTTTGTCCATTCAGGGCTACTGTAGAAACATGGCGAACATCTGGCTGCATGGAAGAGGATCTGCTCTGCCAGAAGATAGAAAAGTCTCATTCTAAGTTAATGAAAATCCAACAGTTCTTATTTCCAAATATAAACTAGTGAAAACTTAATTGACAAGTGTAACATTCCACGCTCCCCTGAGTCTTACACAGTGGACCTTTTAATACCTTTCTCAGCACTTGGAGCATCAAAAACAAAGAAATTCTCTCTAGTTTTGCTTTGACTTTTTTAATTATCTGTTGTAGTAAACCACATAACACATTACATGCACACATGCTTGTCTTTTTATCTTTATTAGGACTCACACTGACATTATGCATTCCCTGTTGTCTTCCTCTAACTTTAACCATCTCAACTAAATGCCTAACTTTAACCAAAACCTTGAAACCAAGTCCTAACACTCAAACAGGCCTTCAGAGTTGTGAGGAGAAACCTGAATGTCTCTGGGATTCAGCCAAGTCCTCACAATGCTGTTTTTTAAAGCTTAAATGGTCTGCACAAAGATAGCAATACAAGTATGATGTGCGCACACACACACACTGACGCACACACAGAGGGAGCAAGTCTAATTTGTTATTCGTGTCGATTGAAACAGCTTCACTCCTTCGGATCCATGGATTACGAGAGTCTCCAACAGGAGCTAGCTCTGAAAGCCCCTCTTTGGAAAAAGGTGTCCCCCACTGAGTCGCACCAGGACTGCTCCACCACTGTAGTCTATAGGATGGACAATGTCGCCGAATGAATATTTAAAAAAGAAAAGAAAAGAAAGGAGACCCCCCTACACCCCCACCTCGACTGATCTCTCTCCCCACCTCTTGAAACAAACACCACCATCTTTCCTTCCCCTCGAATGTTTATATATAAATTATGTTGAGGATTATTTATTGCTTGTGAAGCGGTTACTGTGTGGACAAATTGGGAAGCTTATTTTGTTTTTACTTGTGATGAAGGGTTACCGCCTACTATATTTGCTCTGAACTCCCAATGAACTCGTAGCCTCTGCCTGCTTGTTGCCTTAGTGTGTGTGTGAGAGTGTGTGTGTGAGTGTGTGTGTGTGTGTGTGTGTGAGTGTGTGTGTGTGTGTGTGTGGGATCAGATGTACAGTGTACAGGTTGTTTCATCTCAACCCCTTTATTGCAATCGTTGTTTTCACAGGCTCCCCTTCAAAAATGTGGGCTAAGGGTTGATTTTGATTTTTATTCTGAGCAAAAAACAAAAGCATGTTTGAATGTGTTTTCATGTGCAGAGCTCAGTACATCCAGCTTTTAGACCGACTGTCTTTAAACATACGTTCAGACTACTTTCTAGATGATTTCTAGACATTTGCTTGTTATTAATAAATAATACAGATGCTGAATGTACTGTAGGAGATGATGAAATTGACAGTATAAGTGAATGTGTTCTTGGATTGTTGGTGGAAAGTGTTTGATCAAGGAGGACATTGTTAACACATCATTAGTCTCTTAATGTCTGTACTCGAGTACAGCAGTGTTAAAGCTAACGTGACACTTCTCATTTTTCAAAAAATGAGCTCTGAATTCTAAAGGGATTCCAACAAAGGATATCTTTTGCTTTTCTGGTCTTTCGCATGGACCTTAGGGGAAATTTTTGGCCTAAAAACTGAGAGCTTTCTAGTTGGTGTACTACGAAGCAGGTTAAACAGAGCCGGGCTTCCTAAGAGCTGGTTCAACAAAAACCTAAACCCCTGGTCGGAGATGAGGAGGGGAGATCGACTTGCTTTGTTAACTCTCCTCAGACTCTGTGCTCACACAGATGTACTAATTTGTGAGGAAATATATATATTTTCCATCCTAACGCCTCAAGATCATTTCTTCCACTTTGAACTCGATGCAGCAAATTTAAACATGGTACTCATAATTAACTTTGGGTCCTACAATAAAGACACAACAACATATGATTGTGAAGAACGCTAACGGACTAATGGTCTTATAATGAGATCTTTTAATTGGTTTTCTGTTACTGGTAATATACCGGCAAGTTAAAATGAGCCTTAGCAAATCAGAACCAAGCATGAAAACAGAGTCCAAAGTTGTTATGTCACAGTTTAAAGTGATTCAGACTGTAAACAATCACCGTGGCTGCTCAGCTTCATTCTTTGACCTTGCTAATGTCACATTATAGCTCAACATGTTGGGAAATATAACACATTCCCACAGCTGAGGCTTTGAAGCAGTTTTCAGGTCGAAACTTCTGACCGTGACCTGAACTGGGGCAGGTTAGGTCTGCAGCATAAATACCATACTCAACATACCTCACTAAACCAATAATCTCCCTTCGTAGTACACCTTTCTGACCTGGCAGTGTAAGAACCAAGCAGCTGATCCTGTTTGGTAGTTAAAAGTAGAACATTTCTCTGCACAGTATAAATGCACCTGTAGTGTTTGTGTGCAGGTGGTTCGGTTCTGAAAGACATTATACTTGATTTCACATGTCTGAAGTGGAATAAATGCAGACATTAATGAATTGCTTTTAGCGATTTTTAAAAAGAAAGAGGGTTGCAGGAGATTTTTAAGACTGATACTGCACTTTATCATGTGCTGTAATGACTTCATAGTAAACATTAAATTGGAGCATCATCTGTGCCTCCCCCATAGCTCACAGAACAGACATTAACTTCAAGAGCTCTTGAGAACTTTGTTACCCACGAAACAAAGGGAGTTAAAGTTAAGGAAGTATTGATGTGATAGAAAGAGAAATGTTAAAAAAAGGGTTTCAGCTTGACTTTAACTCGTCAGTATTTGTGCCTGGACCACAACTGGGGCTGATTTTTCTGATGGTGTGAAGATAATGTTACAGAAAGCAGTTTGCTCAACAAAAAAACGAAACCAACACTCTTGTTTTAAGGCTCCACGTGGAGACTGAAACTCTCTGTGGACTGGCTGCATCATTCTGAGCTGCTTTTGAGTTTAGATGGAAAACTAAAGTGTGTGTGTGTGTTTAGCCTGTTGCTTAAATTTAGTGAGTAAACTCAGTGTAACATCACAGGGGAGGTTAGTGTGTGTTCCCCGATGCAACCTTGAAGTTAAAGCCCATCATATGAGCCTTTACACAGCCTCTACTTTCTGTGCTGTGAGCAGGTGACTGCAGGGTTTATCTGCAGGGTTTAACTGGGCCGCGCTCCAAAACCATCACTGTGTGTTTACACTGCGCACACAAATACACTCTTGTTCAAACAAGATGCCTCAGTTTAGAAACTAAACCCTGTTTTCTACAGAAGCAGAGCTAAATAAAAAAAAATCCTTAATAACTTGAATGCTGTAAGACTTTAAGGGAAATAAAGTAAAATTAGACTTTTACTTTCTATTCATTCAAATACTGCAGATACAATAACTAATAAATTATTATTTTTTTATTTAAAAGAAGTTCATTTCTAACCTGTTGTTTATGCTTAAGGCTCATTCATTCGTTTCATTTCAAAATTTCATATTATATCCCACAGCTCCAAAGTAA
>JAPZDZ010000005.1:20439210-20450132 GCA_029783805.1 Acanthurus tennentii
AGCATGTTGCTCTTCACTCACCTCAGCAAACTCGTTCCACTGAACGAGCCCATCAGAATTTTCTGTGAAAAAACAGAAACACAAAAATGTCATGAAATGTAGAAAAATGATCACATGAGCCTTTACATCTCATTCATATTTTCTTTTTTTTAAAAGAGCAAAGTTTAATTCCAGAATCATATTAAGAACATTTGAATCCTCCTGATGGATTTTGACTCGTATTTGTTTCATTACAACAGTTTACAACATGTGGATGCAGATTTGAATCAGTGAAGCAAAACATGCTGTTTTGTTTCTCATCATTTTTGTGCTGGTTTTAGCTTTATATTAATTTTTTTTTTCTTTTGCCTGAACTTAAACTGTTACACTAACATGGACGTTCACAGGAAATGTATAAACTTGCAAAGTATCCAACACAGATCTTATCTGGAAGTGAAATATGTTTTATCAAATCTTGAGTGGAATCATTTCAAAGAGATGAGCTCTGCAGTGTTAGCCACCACTGGGGGGCGACACTGTTCAATTCTGAGAAGGAAGCAGCCAAACACTCACTCACGAGTTTGTCCCTCAGCATGGAGAGCTGCTCTTCGTTGAGCCCTCGCTGGCCGACGGACAGAAACTGCCAGCTGAGGACGGCGGCCAGCTGCTCCCAGGTGAGCGGAGGAGGGTTGACAAACAGCGACAGGTTCTGCAGAGCAAAGTCACTCACTTTCAACACAGCGTTTTCTCCACAAATGAGTCCAACAGTCTGACCTTCAGCTGCAAGCATCACGATTCAGATGGGATTTTAAACTAGTCGACTGAATTTGTAACAATAAGAAGGAGAGACGATGCCTTCATCTGTTCGAGAGAAATTTTAAGCATGAATCTAAAATGCACATGTACGACTGTTTGGATTTGTATTGTGTAACTTAAAAAGATCTTTACAGTGGATTCGCTGGTGGACAGCATGTTGTACCACATGATGGAGGCCCAGGCACTGGTGTTCTGACTGGTACTGGAGACCACGACCACGGGCAGGGAGGCGGCCTGGACCGACAGAAGAGAGGAAACCGTTCAACACACTGCCTGGATAACATTCCTGCACGTAACAGTGAATCTCTTCCGCCGAACAGAAACAGAAACTCAAATGTCTCTGAGTGTAATTTCATGTTCGCTCACCTCGATGTCACACTTGAGTCCAGCGTGTTGAAACGCCGTCACAAACTTAATGATGTGGAGTTCTTTGGTGACGGCCAGACGAGTCTGATGGAGAAAAAAGAGACATTTTGGTTTTTAGGAGGAAAAATCATGAATAAAAAAAATTAGACATTAACATTAACGTGCAGATGTTATTGTACAAGTCAGCTCTTTGGTTTGAATAGATGCATCTCAACTATGGACTTTTGGCCATTAAGTCTAAATGATCTCCGGACACATCAAAAACAAAACAGCCTCAGCTGTACGTTTTTAGCAGTTACCTTGGGTTTATAAAGGTGCATGGTCACAGGTGCACATATTTGGCTGCTGTGTGTGGAAATGTTATGTTCTTCAGTTAAAAATTGTTAAGTCACATCGTTTTGGACCATTATTTTTGCCAAAAAGCTCGAAAATCTAGAGCAGGCAATAAATAAACAAGACTCTGTGAAGTTTAACTCTGCAGGAATCATCGTTTTTAAAGCCTTGTAAGATGCTATCAAACTTTACATCTGCCAAACTCGTGACTTCATCTTCATTATGCTAAAATGTGTTTGTCTCATAATCACTTATGCACTTAAAATTGTGGAAGAAACCCAAGAACCTTAAAAACAAGATATATTTTGGTTTCTGTGCCGAGACAAATTGGCCAAAGTCTGTCAGTGGAACTGCTTCCACTCTCGAGCCAACGACTGACTCACAGTCAAAGATTCAAACCTACAAAGATGAACTTAAAGGTCTTTTCTCACCACAGATGATCCTCTGGATTTTCCTTTTATTTCTTTGAGAGACTGAAAAAAAAAACAAAAACATAAAAACACAGTTGTTCAGGGAAAGTGATGTATACATTATGATACATGTCATCTCCATAAAATACAAAGCTACATGTTCATTAATGGACACACTGATGCCACAAAACGTCAGTTATTTTTATTTAACTTCATCTTTTATGTGCAGCAGTTTGTGGAGTTTCATACCATGACGCCAAATTCAGCCACCAGGCCTCCGTCCGGCTCGTCCACGTCCAAAATCTTACAGTCATTCCCGCTGTCAAATTCAAAATGACGGAACCTGCGACGTCAGACCAAAGTTTAGTTTTGTTCGAAAAGTATCAGCTTGTAAAGAATAATTAAAGATGGTAACCTTTACTCACCCTTTAACCGTCTTTGCTTCCTCAACATCCCTTCATTGTAGGAAAAAAATAACATGCAAAAAGTTTTAAAAAAATAAAAACTTTAAGGATTTTCTTTATTTAAAAAAAAAAAATCTTTGACTTACTTATCAAAAACAGGTTTGACTTTGAGCAGGTCTTTGAATTCTGGGAGGTTTGCCAAGAACCTGAGAGAAGAAACACAAACTGACAAAATGATCCTCAGAAATTATACAGAACTTCTTAAAGCTGCTTTAAAGTTCCAGTTCAGCCACTGACTTTTTTTGTGTCACATCATTCTCTTTCTTTTTCACTCCCTCACGTACATTTTTCATAAAACATCCCCGAAACTATTTAAAGAATCAAGTTTGTTGATGATATTTCTGCATCTAACCAAACAAAACATGCATACAGATAAAATTCTAATAAGATAATTATGTTTTGGTTTAAAAGGATTTCACATAATGTTTTACAAGTTCATGACAATGGACACTTTGAAGGATATTATCAGATTTATTATCAGAAAACTAATCAAAACTACAAATCCATAAAGTCTTCCATCCGATTTTAAATCAAAATCCTCAGCTGTAACAAATCCAGAGCCCATTTTTCCAGGTAAAACCGGAGGGTTTGACTAATATCTGGAACAATCATGCCATCAAATAAAGCTGCAACATAAAGATGTTCACATCTCCAGTAAATAGGAAGAACCACAGACGTGAGTCATCGAACCGTTTGGTGCATCTAGATGAGTCACAAAGCTAACGCTACGCTAACAAGAATCAACTTAAAAAACTGTTAGCAGGCGGTTTAATCAGAAAAACTTAGCACGTGTCCTTTACCACAAATAATAGACACCCTACAGCCAATCAGAATCAAGTATACAAGCATTTTAAATATCTTTCAGTCGGTTTTATTTGCTGTAAATCTATGTAGCCAATCAAAGCATGTGTTATTACTGTGAATTACAGCTGACCACAGCTGCCGTCCACCATAGAAGAGCTACAAAAACTACACAGCTGCTATTTAAACTCTCTGGTTCTAAGTATTTAATCCTCAAAAAAATCTTTGCCCTTCATGCTGACATGTGAAACATCTTGTAAGTCAGCAAAAACAGTTCAACTTAGAGGGCATAAATGCAGCCTCACCTCACGGTCACTGAGAATCTCGTCCCGGTCTTCAGTATCAGAGGCCGATGCGGTAAACTGGACATCATAGGTTGTTTCTCAACCACCAGAGCGCTGCAAAGCAACACAACCGAACATGTCAGCGATGAAACTGTGTGTATCAGTGTGTGTTTGCATACCGTACACAACACGAAAGAGCTACGTGACACAGTGTCTCACTTTGTAAGGAGTTTTGTTAACAGGGACGATATGAGAGTCTCCGTTTCTCTCACTGCACCGGGCAGGTTGGAGGAATGAGTGCTGCTGAATCTGTCGTCCTGCTCCTGAAGTTTCTGCAGCACGTCACGCAGCAGTAGGAGCACCTCGGCCACAGTCGTGAACCTGCACAGGACAGATTTTCACAAGCGTCACAGCTGGGACAGAAAGGCATTGTCTCAAATATACAAACCCCTTTTTTTCCTTCAACATGAGATGTTTAATGTCAAAGTTGCACTAAGAAGTTCTCACCACTTCTGGAGATGGTGCAGACTGGTGTCCACTGGAGAACCGATGCAGGCCATCTGCTGCCTTTGCTTCCACTTGGGAAGCTCCACGTCTGTGAGAGTCACCAAAATCTCCCTGGTCAGTTTTAAAGTGTTCTCTATCTGCTGCAGCGAAATCTGCATGACGAGGAAAACACACGGCAAGATTACCAAACCAGTTCACCTTAAACCAGCTTAAAAATCTTTGTAATCGCACACTGACATGATATAAAGTGAATGATGTCTCTGCACCTGATTGCCAGTTATGGCAGCAAACCCTGTGTAACGCTTTAAGATAACTAACTTATGTCAATGATTAAGTTTAAACTGGACGATGTTTTATGGAGGAAATGCCCTCTGGTTTTCCTCTGATGCTCGCCGGCTGCTCTGCCTCAGCTCAGTGTTTCAGGGAGTTTTGAAAAGTAATCTTACTGCTACCAATGTAGCTGCTAGTTAGTTTTGTTAGCCGTGCAGCCAGCAGCTCTGGACAGCGAGTGCTTTTACATCACAACAGAAACAGCAGCAGCAGAGGTGAAACAGAGGAGGATGTTGAGAGAGAAGATTAACAGAGAGAGAGACCGAGAAGGACAAACAGCAGGACGAACATTTCTGGTGTTCGGCTGTGGAAGCCAAGCTGTCAATTTGCATGTTTTAGATTATAAACCAAGATTAAGGAAGCAGCATTTTACATCCATTTTTCATTTATACTACTTAAAGCATGAAATGTTTAAGAAAAGTGATTCGCCAGTTTGTGTTTCATCGATAACTCGCCAGACAGGTGTGAAGTGCCTACAAACCTGTTTATTTTGTGCGATAATGTTTGCCCGCCTCTGACATTCCTTTTCCACAGGAGCCTGAGACTTCACCAGTTCAACGTACTGCATCACTGGAGGTACAAAAAAAATATGAGTCATAAGTGAAACATGAACTAACACAACCACCAACCCTACCACCTGAGTTAGAATCACCTGTCACACCTTGCGTTTGCCAGGTCTTCTGTATGTAGTCCAGCTTTTCATTCAGGACCTCCAGGGACTTGATTTTCCCTTTTACCTCCTGCGTTCAAGTTCACAAACAAAAGAAACAATGAAGCGAATCTTTCCCAGAACGGCTGCCAGGTTTAACACAAACCCGGTAACAACTGTGTCTCAAAATATAAGGCTTAAGTAAAAAGTGATTTTACCAAAGACATTGTTTTCAGTTCATTAACCCTGCTGTCCAATTCTCTCCATTCCTGCTCCACAGTCGGACTGCTGCAAGCCTGTCAAACCCAGACATGTTTCTTTTACTCTTCTGCTTCAATGGCAGAACAAGTTACATCACAGGGGAGATTTGTTAAACACAGCACAGAATTAAAAATGACATGAGACAAATATACAAGAAGAAAACAATCCTCAAACACTGTGTTTGTCTAAACGGCTCTTGTTTAAGTGAAACAAGAACAGAGGTGAGTTGTATCCTTTCAGATCAGGAATCAAACAAAAGACTTGAAAAATCCTCACCTGTGTTTCAGAGACTGAAGCCAAGATTTTCTGTTCCTCCTTCAGGCATTCAGAGAGGATAACAGCCAGTTTTTGTGGCTTATCTTGAAAGTGTCTCTATGTTAAAAACAACAACAAAACAATCAAATATACATGAGAGCATTAAGAAGTTAATCATTCTGCTCAATTTAATTTTAAATGTTTATGCAGCTTTCAGTTTACACAACAGCTCATCTGACCCACCTCCAAGAAGGCTCTCATGCCTGGAAGATCAGGTCCCTGCAAAATGTTCTTCTCCTGGGCAGAACGGCTCCACTGTTCATTCAAATACATCAGCACAACGTTGAAACAAGTTCCTGCTTTATCTTCATCCAGAGCTGCTGAATCCCTGACACACAGCAGCAGAAACTGTGCATTAATTCAGGGATTTTGCCAAAGTAGAGCAAACTTTTCATAAAAACAGTTAATAATCCACACAGCTTAAGGTTACTAGTTACCTAAATTCAGATTTCTGCATGCAAACAGTGTTTTACCATAAAAAAATGTCACAAAAGGTTAAAGAAGCACATCTGGATTAGTCAATTTAACAGACAAATAATTTGCACTTATTCTAATCATCATTTAAGTCACTTTTTTGGTAAAAGCATTTAATGTTTTTGCTTTAAAAAACTTAAAGATTTGCTGCTTTTCTTTTAATTATCTTAGCAATTTTAATCTATTTTATAATATCAAAGGTTGGACTATTGACAGCCAGATACTTTCAAAAGTTTTGCAAATATATTAATAAATAATAATAATAATAAACATCAGATTTATAAAAAATAATAGTTAGCAGCAATTCTTTTTCAAAATTAGCTGCTCAACATAATACCATTTTACATTACTGCATTATGCAATTTATAATAATAATTTTATGATATTATATTGTAACAGTCACAGGAGACACTTTATGTATATACTTTTCATTTTTTTAGTAATTTTTCAGTAAATTTTCCTGATTATCCTTTTTTTACAGTGTAATATGAGTACTTTTAAGACAGTAAAGTAACTGGAAACTTCCTCCACAGCAGCAGGAAGTCATCGGTGTCTGTGTGAGTGATTCTTACCAGTCTTGGCTCTCGATCACCATGGAGAGCCAGTGGCGGATCTCTCTGGGAAACCTCCTGGCGTACAGCTCACTCACCCGCCTTTGGAGCTCTGAATCCAGCCTCAGAAGTTCCTGCCACTGGGCCATCTGCAAACAAGTTACCAGCCAGAAAACGTTACTGGGAAAAAACAAACTACTAACACTGATGCTTTAGTAACAACAGGCAAAGTTATGCTTTAAATTTTATTTAATTCTGATCAAATTTATCTGTCAAAAGTTAAAAATAATAGCAGAATGTTGGGGAACTCTAACACTTAGTACATGGTGAACAGTGCTGGAATGTAACTTAATACATATACTCAAGTACTGTGCTTAAGTACAGTGTCGCGGTACTTGATTGTCTCTATTTCACGCAACTTTATACTTCTACTCCACTACATCTCAGAGGCAAATATGATACCTTTTACCCGACTACTTTTGTCTGACAGCTTTAGTTACTTGATGTTTTTTCAGATTACTGTTTTCATACCGTTCCTGTTCAGCGGTAATAGTAATCCAAAAACATCCGATATGATAGTATAACACTGACAGATGCCATGTCATTTGTAACAGGAGCACTTTTACTTAAGAAATTTCAAGCAACGTTACATTTTGCTGATGATACTTTAAGTACGTTACTTACGTCCCTGCTCACTTTTAGCGGAGTATTTTCACAGTGTGGTAACGATACTTCTACTTAAGTACAGGAACTGAATACTTCATCCACCACTGCTTAAAAAAGTATAACTTATATAAACACTCACGACTTATTTAGCTAGCTAACAACGGAAACCTGGAGATCGTTAACGTTAACCGTTACCTTAAATATTCCGTTTCGGTAATAACAAAATCAAAATATTTTTCATTTCCAGATATTCAAACAGATAACGATGCCACCTACCTCGTAGTTGTCGTTAATTACCGTTTATCGATTAGGCTCGCACGTCAATCTGTCACCACATTTATCGTTATTCCTGCTGCTATGATTCTGGACCGGCGGGCTTTTATAGACGCAGGGCCACGCCCACAAACCACGTGATTTCTCGAGAAAGTTTCAACTCGGAAGTTTAAAGTTCACCGGCGAATTCACGATTTCAATTTCCGGTTTGTAGAAAAAGTAAAGTCCGTTTTATCGGTCTGTTTTTAACTTTTTTTTTTTAAATATTTATTTTTATTAATATTTTTAAAATTTCGGTTACTTTAAAGCTTGTTAACAATGAGATAATATCAACACCTCAAAATAAAAGTATTTTGATCGTTTTGACAGAGCAACACTCACAAAATATCAATAAACATATTTATTGATGGAGCTTTCACTTGTATCTATATGAATTTGCTCTTAAGAAACTCAAGGAAGCAGGAGGACCATAAGTCATAAATACACACAGATCCGTCTCATACAAGCAAAATTGGTGTCTTTAAGATAAACCAGATATATTTGATCATGTAAACATAATCGTGGAGGATACACGTGACTTGTTTGTAATATGGCAATGAATAATATCATCCCAAAAGCTTGATTACACCACTGGCTAAAATGATTTTACAGGATATAAGTTAAACTTTTCAGATATTAAGTTGAATATCTAAAGTTAAGGCACCTGATTCACAAATCCATCATTTCAAAACCTTAAAATCTTTCCTCGATTCCATGGTTCTGTTTACATCTTGTTCTTTGTGGCAGATTTAGATTTGATAAGAAAAATGAATATGAGGAAATTGTTTTTACTCTGTTTCACTGGAAGGTCAAAATATGCAACTGGTTTGAACAACAAAGATGATGATGATAATTTTTTTTAGCAACATCTTCCTGCACCACCCTGATGTAAAACAATAAAACACAGTCTCTGGTTTGCTTGGCTTGTGGAGCATGTTTCTTGTGTTATTAATCATGTCATTTCTGATTAACATACGCTTTTGCATTCTTTGACAGACATATAACACATGTAACGTTGTGCTAGGAACCCAGAACCTTTAACCTTTAGTTTTTATCATCAATATTATTATTATTCCAAGGTCAAATATTGTTGTTCCAAACACCTGAATCAGAGTAGGAGGGTAGATCAAAAACAGCTTTTTGAAAAAAAAACTTTTTTGTTTAAGGATTTTAAAAAAACTAAAATCAAATCACTATTGTGTTTTACATTCTTTTAATATCTCTAAAATCAACAAAACAATCATAATTACAAACTGCAATACACTTTATGTACTAACACGGTTTACTTCCTCATAGCGTTATAAAAGCCGCCCACTCTGAACTCTGGGAATCACGTGGTTCTCGGGAAACGCTGAAAGTATTTCGCAACATGAGTGTCAAACTAAAAGCAATCAGCTGCAGATGTTTTTACATCCGCTTGCCTCCAAAATAAAAGCTCTTTAAGGTTCTGTGGTGCTGAAAAATTGTAATCTGCAATGCCCTCCTGTGGCCTTGAGATGGCAGCTGTGTTAACCTTTAACTATTACAATGGGATTTATGAATCGTGAAGATGTTTCCTGGTGATAAATGCCGAATAAGAACATTGAGTACCATCATGAAACTGCTGACAGCAATTCTAAGGAAAAAGTACAGCAGTCACTGATAAAAAGTAATAGCGAGCTAAAATCAACACTGCAGCCAAAAAAATGTTTAAACTCTTTAATATACAATATAAACCTTACGAAACTGCGGTCAAAGGTTGAAATGTTAGTCAAAACGAACAATAGACACATTCATTTTATAGGTATTAATACATAAAGACACATAAAACAACAGCTCACAAAAAACTCTTTGCACAACAGACTCTTTATAATAATAATCAAGGTGTGGACACTGATCAGAAACTGGTGCCAGGCCAATTTGAAAACTGTGGGAATAACTCAGGAAACACAAGATGATGCATGTTTCATCTTGTTTTAGTCTGAATACGGAGAGCTCATCTGTGAAACCAAAGGAGAGAACATCGTCAGCAGTGGAATAATATATAATAATATTGGTTAATATACAAATGTGCTAATGTCAAAGCTAATTGTACACCATTATCTTTTCATGCAGCATTAGTACATAAATGAGTTGTTATATTATGGTTTTATGTATTTGATTCAACTTTTTAGACTATTCTTCTTGACAACAGCGCACACATCACAACAATGGGAAGGTTATTCTGTTTATTTATTAGAATAAATTGATCAAGCCTCAAGGTTGCCTCCAAATATGGACTTTATTTATTTCAAAAACATTGATTGCCACAGTTTACTAAACAGCAATGGGAGCGAACTCACGGTGTTGATGTCGAAGCACAGCTGCTCGGTGAGCATGTCGAACTCTCCAGGAGTCATTGGAGGCTCTGGAGACTGACGAGAAGGCGGCGAGGTGCTCGCATGAGGGCTGCAATGACAGAAAACAAGGGAGATCATGTAAGTAAAGAAACCACTTCTCAGAAATATGAATTTATATGTAATTTATTCAATTGTTGTGCAGCTTTTTAATATATTTTGCAGATGTTTCATCACCTGTATGCTGCATTGAAAGTTGAAGTCATGTGCTGTACTCAACATCTTGTCCCCAACTTTGGTCCAATAATTAAATGCCAGATGATAATAAAACAAAATAACACTTGAGTGGGGGTCTTGAAATGAACTCACCGCATTTCCGAGATGGGGATGAGCATGGATGGTATGTATGGATAGGCTGGAAATTAAAGAGTGATACAAGAGGAATTAGAGTCCAAAAATAAAGTCCAAAATCTGCACTAAAAGCATGAATTCTTGAAAAACAGACGGTTTTGAACTCTTGCCTTTGCTCGAATGAGTGTTATAAAGCCTTCCGAAGGCCTCGTCTTTGGGAATGTCGGGATAGAGGAACTTGAGCGGGTTTTCCGGGACGACGCCGTCTGAGATGACTTTGTAGTCTCGTATGATGTCAGCAAATGCGAGCGCGTTGAGCCGGTTTTTCGTGTAGGGCTCCACGGAGTTGAACTTCACATCTCCTGCAGGAAAAAAAAAAGACATCATCAGGTGAGCAATTTATCAATGAGCTGACTTAGTACAAGTAGTTAGAAAAATGCATTTTTATGAGCCGAATGTGTGTGATTTTCCATAAAATTGCTTATTCGGGGCTTAAAGTAAAATAAAATCCCAAGCCTGAACTTTTTTTCCAGGGAGTGGGGGTGCAGTGGATCCGATGCATACACACTATAGGCAATTTGACAAACAACTTTTTGGCATTGTGCTTGGCAGGTTACAAGATGACCTACAGTTAAAATGTGAAGTTTAGAAAATAAAGGTAATAATGTTATAAGGACATGTGAAACTCTGTCAGGCCAATTAATTTGAATTATTCATTTAGCAACCTTTTAATTCAGT